>CAUYON010075277.1:0-54406 GCA_963573935.1 Arctocebus calabarensis | reverse complement strand
GGAAAACCAGCACAGTTCAGCAAGTTTGCACCCATCCACACCCCTCGAGAAAATCTCCAAGAATCTGGACTCTGTGGGGAACAGGCCTCCAGACCTCAGGGTGAGAGTGGAGGGGAACACCAGGAACACCAACTTGCAGGTTGAGAGTATATACAGTATTATGCCTGGCTGGAGTGTGCCATGGCACCCTATTAGGGAAAGGAGGTCTGGTTTTTAGAGGGTCTCTCCCGTCGGGTAGAGTGGGAGGACATCCGAACTCTGCTCGCTTGTTTGTATGGAGGTATGGAGTGTGCTGCGAGCCAATCTCATGGGGGAGGGGACTCCCGTCCGCTTGGTGATGTGCTCTGTACCTTTTTGTTTGTGTCCTCGGGGTCTCAGCTTGCCCTAGCAGGGTTGATGTGTGCTCATTGACCTTTTCTTTTGGCTCAGGTCCAAACCATCAGCTTTCTTGCTGAGTTTCTGTCCTTTAACTCTCCTTCTGGACAGGAACCTCTGTGGAAAGCTGGCTGCAGATCACCATCTTGGCTCCTCCCCCCCTTATTATCTTTTTATAAGCTCCATCTCCACATAGCGGTCATATTGAGAGTTAGAGCTTTGACATGTGAATTTTGCAGGGCACACAATTCAGCTCCAAATAGGTATGTATCTATTTAAAAAAAAATGTCTGGTCAGTTTTCCTGAAACTATTAAATAATCATCACTAATCTTTCACTAATATGAAGTTATATTTTTATGACATAATATATTCTCATCAGGTTTTATACAGTACAATTTTTTTTTTATGTTTACCCATGTATTTGCTAATGTATTTTCTCACCATTTCTTCTGATTTTTCTATCTGGCACCATCTTTCTTCT
Organism: Arctocebus calabarensis; assembly: GCA_963573935.1. Lineage (NCBI taxonomy): Eukaryota > Metazoa > Chordata > Mammalia > Primates > Lorisidae > Arctocebus > Arctocebus calabarensis. Next base: position 53,549 of record CAUYON010075277.1, on the reverse strand, counting down.
CATGAAGTCCTTTAGATTTAAAAATACCCTTTAGGTTTTTAAAAATATTTTATTTTTCAAAGGTAAATACCTTATATGTAGAACTCCTTTAGTTTTGAGAAGTGGCTCCCTGGTTTTTTATGTTATTTGAGATTGGCAGTTATTTTCTCCTAGCACGCTTGTAATGGTTTTCTGTATCTCAGGATTTTCTGTATCCCATTGTTGTTGTTGAAAAGTCAATTACAACTAATCATCGGTCCTTTGTTGGTGCTTTTTCCTTTCTTTCTGTCTGTATTTAATTTATTGTTTTACTTTTCATGTTTTGCTGGTTTTACAGTGATATGTCCAGGAGTATCTTATTCTGGAAACTTTGGGAGTTCTTCAAATGGAATACTTTGGGATTTTGGATGGTATAAGTGAAGTCATTTAACAATTTTGTGAAATATCAGTCATTTTTCAAACATCACCTGCCTGCATGGGATGCTGATTATACATGTATTAGATCTCTAGCTCTCTCTTCTCTGTTTCTTTATTTTCATCTCTTTATCCTTCCAGATTTCATTCTGGATAACTTTTTCTATTTATTTTATAGACCACTAATTGTCTTTTTGGCTGTGTCTTATCTACTGTTTTATCTTTTCGTTGAGGTCTTGATTTCATTTTTTAAAATATTTATTTCTATGACTCCATTTGGTTCCAACTTGGTATACCTAAGAGTTCTTCATGTTTTCTTGTTTCTTTCTCATATCTTCAAGTTCCTCTGTTATTTTTAAAACTTATTAAAAAATACATAGTTTTGCTTTTTATTTCATATTAATATGAAGGCACAAATGCTTAGGTTTCATTGTTTTCATTTCTAAGGGCCCCATTGATAAGGTCATGTTGTAGTCGAGCCCTTCACCCAAGGCACATGCTGAACACCCTCACATTGTGCTATATTATTTTCAGTGCTTGACAATCCAATATCTGCAGTCTTTGCACCCCTTTTCTGGGATCTATTTTGTATTTCTTGCTCATAGTGATTTTTTCAACTTGCATGTTTACTAACTTTTTTTTTTTTCCAGACAAAGTCTCAAGCTGTCACTCTGGGTAGAGTGCTGTGGCATCACAACTCACAGCAACCTCAAAGTCTTGGGTTTAAGTGATTCTCTTGCCTCAGCCTCCCAAGTAGCTGGAACTATAGGTGCCTGCCACAATGCCTGGCTATGTTTTTTGTTGCAGTCATCATTGTGTTTTAGCAGCCCCTGGCTGGGTTTGAACCTGCCACCTTCTGTGTATGTGGCTGGCCCCCTACCCACTGAGCTACGGGTGCCATCTTTACTAACATTTTTATTGTGAACTCTTTCTTTTCCTTGGGACTTCATCTTTTGGAAATACTTGAGTTCTGGATTGAAGCTGAATTCCCCTAGACAGGATTAGCATCAGCTCTGCCAGTTGCTTAGTGGGATTACCAACCTGGGACCACTTTAAATTGAATTCTTCAGATGGAGGACTTTTGTCCCCGTAGGTAGTATGAATTGGGACTGCAAACTCATGTGAAAACTACTGTGTTATTAATTCTCAGGGGATTTTCTTTTTTTGCTTTCCACCTAGTGCCAAGGTGAAGACAAGGTTCTACTGTCCCTTTTTGTTCCGTGGGATTCGTTGTTTACATCAGATTGTGGAGTTCCAGCTATATGTGTAGTTTAAAAATATTTACTCATTTTAGTGAAGTGTTTGCTGTTAGCTCCTGTTTATTGAGATCTGGATAGCCTCAGAGTACAAGGTAAAGGTCCCTAGAGTTCACCAGAAACCATAGGATAAAATCGCACTTTGGTGCTTGCTTATCCTCTGGTATTCTTGCTACCACTTCATTTTTGGGCTCTGTGTAGACTTTACTCTCTTACCTGCTCAGTTTTGCATTGAATTGAATTTGTGCATTTCATAATTTCATCCCACCTGGTATTATTTCAAGCCTGAAAGCTGTTCATTGACTTTCATCTACCATATTGCCATAAGTGGAAATCTTGGTAATCTTCACTTCTCCTTAATGTTTTCCCCCTATATTCTTGGGCATTTAATTTGATAATAAGAAAATTTAACGCAACTGTAGAAGGAAACCTTCCAGGTTTTGAATGTTAAATGGAAAAAATGTGTATATATTTGACTCTCATAGAAATGACTTCCTAGCTGAGCTATCATAATTTTTCTTTCTACTTTCCCTAGGACTTTTGATAAACTTCACACAATATTTACTTTAACATATCTATTTCTATGTTAACTTTCTTTTTTTTTGTAATATTAACAAATGATTTTTAATTGAAGATGTAATTGTAATTGAAGCTACCTATCCTACACTTGCTCAGTGCTTGATGAAGTTGTATTTCTCTCTCGCCACATGGTCACCCTTCAGATTTTAATGGTACCTGTCTTGGTCCACTTGAGCTGCCATAACAAAATATAATTAACTAGGTGGTTTATAAACACAGAAATTTATTTCCCACAGTTCTGGATGCAAAGTCCAAGATCTAGGCACAGGCATGTTCTATGTACAGGGGAGGTACCTACTTCCTAGTTCATTGAAGGCCATCTTTTTGCTATGTCCTTATATGACAGAAGGGACAAGGAATCTCTCTTAGCCTCTTTGATAAGGGCACTAATGTCATTCATGGGGCCTGTGCCCTCTTGACCTAATCATCTTACCCCTTAATACCATCATCTTGGGGGCTAAAATTTCAACATAAAAATTTTGGAAGGAACACAAATGTGTAGTCTGTAGAACTACTGATATTTATTATTTACCTAGAAGAATTAAAATCACCATTAAAATTTCTTTAAAAGGATCTCATTTCACCAACTCCATTAGTTATCTACTTAGTGCAATCATAGAATAATTGAATTTTAAGACAGGAAAAACAGTATATTATTCCATATTACACTATTGAAATCTGTAGAGTTTTATGGGAAAATGCAAGTAAATGATAAAATATTTGTTATCTACCCTATGTTTCAGCTCTTTTTTCCTTCAGTGGGAGGGAGTCTGTATCATGGCATCATTATGTAAATTACCTGATGATGCCTATGATTGATAAGGGTACAAAACTGCATTATAGTGTTTTTATTCATGCTATATTCAGGCATGAAGAATAGCTGCATTTAAAAACATATTCAAGGTAATTTCACATAGGAATTTACAAAGAAAATAAGTTGATGAGTCTCTTTTACTCAAGAAATAATTTTAGATTATATGGAAAGAAGGTGAATTTGATCTCTCCCCCCCAAACTTAAGTTATTTTAAGGCTCGGTTAGCTGACTTTTCATATGAGTACATCTTTCTTAGGCAGTCAAAGGCATCATAATATCATGAAGTACATTCCATAATGTGAAGAATACAGAGTGGATATTATATAGTTTTGGTATAGAGAGTTAGTTTAGCACAAGTAGAGGAGGATTTTCTTTATCTGCCTGTGGTTTTCACCCAGAGATTTTCAACCTTGGCTTTGACATTGCCTGAGAAGATATTTCAAGTGTCACCCTTACTCTGAAGAGTGACCTAAAATATTCTTTTCAGAGTGGTCCTTTCTCTGTACATGTAATCTAGTCAGACATGGCACCCCCATCATGACCCCCCCACTGAGGTCTGCACCCCTCCTGTGCTCTGCAGCTTCTGTAAGGAGCAGGGGCCACATGACCCTGATTGCTGTGTCTTTCCCACTAGACTGCAAGGACCTATTATCACTGTGTAGCCAGTGCCCTGCAAAGGCTTGTGCACATAATAGATGCGAAATAAATGCCCATTAAATGTATGAATGTTTGAAAAATTTGGGGAATGTTTTTCTATAACCATTCCTTTCCTTCATCTCAGAATGACACCCAGGGAAAACAAAATCTAGAGAGATCCTTCATCTCTTCCAGCAGGAATTTTGTGGCCAAAAGGGAGTTTCAAAGTCAGATTGGCACTTATTTTTCTTGATTACTGGCTTTTGACTTTGCACTCACAGTCTTATTTGCCACTTGCAAGTTTCTTCTATGTAATGAATTTTACTGCCTTTTTAAAAAAAAAATAACCCTTCAGTTCAATACATATTTATCATGCATGGAATATTGAATATTCTACTCGGAGGCAGACAGAGGACAACAATTAGACTCTTATAATTCATGTTTTAGACCTGATGTGCAAGGAAGTGGTTAAAGATAAGAAAGCCAAGGTAGAGATACTGTCATAAAAGTGGGCATATGTTTGTCGTTAAACCTGCTATAATTATGGCTCCAGGGAGGGGAGGCTCTTTCTTCCCTCGTGAACTTGTTTTCCCCAGGAAGAGCAGGGCTGGGATTTCTTGAGTTTGTTGGGTTCATTTGCTCACCTATTCAACAAATATTTATTGAGTATCTACCATGTGCCAGGTGCTGTGCTGAGGAATTTAATGAAATCCATCAGTAGTTGTTTTCTCACTGCAGGGCTGGGTGGACCTTGGTAGTGCAGCATCTAGTACACTGTCTATACTCCAGAAGTGTTAGCCGTGACCATGATCAGTAAAGCATCTTGCAGACTAACAATGTCAGTCACACCGTGATTACTTCTCTGAGAGACTGAGCCCTGGATACCAGATTTCAAGATGAAAATATAGGAACTGTATGCCCAATTAGTTGTTTAAAAGAGAACCCTTTCACCAAGAAGATCAGCAACCCTCATTAGCTGAGTCAAAGCAGCAACTTCAGAGGAAAGCCAAGCAATAATCAGAGGACTTTAGGGGGCCAGTCCACAGCAGGAAGTGTAGTGCAGATGTCAGCGGAAGACATCATCTCAGACCAGACCCCTCCGTCTGGTCAGTGTGAACACTGTCTCTACTCTGGATTTCTCATTTTCCTTTTCCCGTTCTACGCTGCCCACCCCTTATAGAAGCCTGTTTTTCATATGGTAGTTTAATGTGTTTTATTTTAATATATTTCTTATGTTCTTACTCGTTTTTTTTTCCCCTAGGAGATGCCCTTGCTTTCTTTTCTGCGAGATCTTTTCTTTTCCATCCTAACTACAACTGGAATGCCGAGATCCCACGTGGGTTATGATACAGGTATTGCCACCCAGAGTCCTAATCTATGAGCCTTTCATTTTAATATAAACATTTTTATTCAATTTGTGGACTTCCCGTTTTACCATCAATATTTTAGTTGTGAGATTCTGCCGTGAAATCATACTAGTGCACTAAACCGGTAGTGATGTTTTAAGCATGCTAATCTTGATTTATGAATCAATGTTGTAGTAAAAGTGACAGGCTCCTGTCACCACATCTTTGTGCCTGTAGTGCTGCCTATGTAGTGTGTCTGCCCGGTTTGACTTTTAAAATTTTCACCATGAACTTTTCAGAATTATGTCATGCTCTGCTCTTTTAAAATATTTGAAATAAACAAAGAAAGCAGTTCTTTAGTCAAGAAGAAATTTCCTTAATCAACTAACATGTTTTTTCCCAGCCGATTCAAATTAAGCAAAGCTCTATAGGATACACACCAATTATAGTGATGTTCGTTCAGAAAACAGAATGAATTATAATTATGTTAGTATACTTAGCATATTATCAGATAGACCACCTGCAGAAATTCCCAAGTGCAGTGGTGATATTATTTAACAAAACATGTCACTTCAATGTTTGTATTTTATTTTCATTAAAAATCTGTTAAAAGTGTACTTTGTAATGCAGGAAAATGTGCACTTTCCCTAACATTTCTGGATTATCAAATTTTATGTCACTCCACCTGTCTTTACTTTCAATATTAAATGCCCTTGTTCAACTTAATTCAATCAAACATTGACTGCACATTTACTGTGTGTCAGTTATTTTTCTCCCTCTTCTAAGCTCCTATATAACTTGCTGTCTAAGCCTCTTACACGGCACTGATTGATGGTTATTTGTATTTAAGTCTTATCTACTCGACTGTATTTCAAGGTCCTGAAGTTTAGGGAATTATACTTTTCAGTTCCTTTTACAGGGTCTAATACCAAGGTACATAATAGGCAGCCAATATATATTAGCTGACTAGATTAAACAAGTTAATCTATGTAGCAGGATTTAGAACAGTTCCTGTACCATAATAAGGAATTTATGTGACTTGGTAAATAAAAGAAAAATAAAATTATTAAATTAACTAGGAAATAAAGAAACAATCCTAAGGTTGGTATATTTTGGGAAGTGTAGTTAGGGCCTGACATGAGTGTTGGCACATAGAGGGGAACAATAAATTTTTGACAAATTATTCCACTGATGGTTCCTGTGATTTTATAAAGTAAGAATTTAACTGAGTTTTGATCTGTTAACGGTCAAGTAGAAAGGGCTTTAGTCATTTGGTAGAGATGCTTGAGGGGAAGGAAAAGTATAGTGAGGGTTAAACAAAAGATGATAGGATAAAAGATAATTTATCTGTGGCTGAGCATGTACAGATAAGAGTGGGGGAATGTTGCAATGACCTAGAGACAAGAAATGGATTTCCTACCTGGTTAGAACAGGTGGGTGGGTGGAGAATCAAGTGCTGGGAGGAAGTTCATTGCCATCTACCAACATTCAGTCTTAGACTCTGATAGACTGTGACTCTTGGCTGACATCTTGGAGATGGAGTAAGGAATCTAATGCAAAAGCAGATTAGTGTCAGATACCTAAAAAGATTCTAGAATATAGTCTTTTTTTTTTTTTTTTTTAGACAGTCTCACTTTGTTGCTCTGGGTGGAGTGCCATGGCATCATCATAGCTCACAGCAACCTCAGTCTCTTAGGCTCAGGAGATCCTCTTGCCTCAGCCTTTCAAGTAGCTGGGACTACAGGCACCCATCACAACATCTGGCTACTTTTTCTATTTTTAAATAGAGACAGATGTCACTTTTGCTCAGGCTGTTCTTTAACTCCTGATCTCAAGTAATGCACCCCTTCCCCCTACCCTACCTCCAGCTTCCTGCCTTAGCCTCCTAAAGTGCTAGGATTACAGGCGTGAGCCACCATGTCAGGCCCATAATAAAGTTTTAACAGCCAAGGCAGAGTCAAGTCTGGGCTGAGGCCATTCTCATGGGCATCTCCTGGGGTGTTTGACCACTTGTGCTCGCACCATCATCTCCTTGGAAGAGCTGATTCTTGTTATCGTCATAAGTTAATGTGTCCTGAAGCCTGATGGCATCAACTGATGGACATGATAGTTCTCCAAATTGCATCAGACTGTCATATTTAGAGCAAATGACCTGCAAAAATGGGACTTGATATGTATTTTAAGGTCTAGACAAAATCCTGTCCCATTTCCTTGATGTTAAGAGATGTGTATATTTTGAAGGCTGATGCAATTCTAAATCAGATGCACACACCCCCCCAACAAAGTTAAATTTTTTCCTTTCTGAGCTGCTGCTTCTCAGAGCTTCAGTTGCAGCTTGTTATTCTTTGCATTTGAATGCACTGCTTTTTAATTTTTTAAAATCCAAACTAAAATTAAAGTTTCCTTTTATAATTGTAACCAGTGTGTACCACATTAGTTTGTGAGGACACATTTGCATTAATACCCTATGTTACAAAGTCTTTCTGCTTCTACTGTGGCTTCCAGAAATAAATACAATCTCCACCAAGTGTTTTGGCAGTCCAGATGCTCACCGATTACGCGTATATAATATAAAATAATCTGTCCTGGTGTCAAGCCATTTGGCTTTGGAGGTTTGGTTTCTGGTTTGCTTTGTACTTGAGCTGTTGCTCACTCTGCTTAGGTACATTGCTGACTGGGAGCTTTTCTTTCACTTTTTAGCATGAGCACGGGCACAGGCCCTTTCTGGAATGTCCCCATGAAATAACGAAAACCAGATCACGATATTGATAAAACTTTAATAAAGATTAAGGGACAGTGAAAGGGAAGTATATAACAAGCAACTTAAACTCTCTTCTGGATGAGTAAACCCTCCTTACTCTCATAGGTCTGGATCCGTGAGAGTTAGTCCTTGATGGTCCGCAAGGCTGCTGATGTCTTAGAGGCCAGATTCAATTTTGAGAGAAAGGAATTTATCCCCCCATCCCCTCCCTGGGGTGGTGAACCTGTAGCATTCAGATTTTAAGATCCTTCTTAAGTACCAAAGGAAGCAAGCAAAGCTTCATTTTTCTCTGTTGCACTCCTTTTAATAAAATAATTTGTTATGTAAAATTTGGATTCAGTCAAAAGGCTGCACTTAAGGGCCAGGCTGCACCCAAGTTACCTTAAGGCTACAGGTTCCCCACCCCTGTGCAGCTGCCTGCCTTCTCCCTTCTGATTTTTGGTTCCAGGATCTATTCTTTCTCAGAACAACTGGTAGCAGGAATATTGATTCCTTTCAAAGATATCCCACAGGCAAGTGATCTTGACCAACGGCTCCCACCGGGGCAGCCATGCCAAGTTACCTTAGTCTAACACTGGTGCAGTTAGGGGTTTTCAGGTTTGAGGAACATGGCTTCTCTGGGAAGGCAGCAGCATTCCTGAGCAGGTGAGCTGTGTTGAGCCCAGTTTAATTGACTTTGAAAGCACTGGAAGATCACATCTGCTTGTATTTCTGCCATCCTTAAATCCTTACTTGTATAAACAACTCCCGATTTACTTGCCCTTTCCCTGCCTCTGAACCCACCATTTCCAGGAGAGAAACATTGGTATTATTTAATCTATGTGTAGAAAAGAAAAAGTACTCCAAAAATAAGGGGTAAAGGTTTAGAGACGTCACTCTGGCAAAGACATTTTTACAGTAATCTGTATTACAATAGGTACCATTTACCTTCTCAAACTCAATGTCTGCACTCACATTATTTCACCGTTTCCCCAAGAATGGCGAATGAGAGCATGTGATTGACCAAAGGGCTGATCTGAGATGATCTGACCTTAAACCCATAATGGTGAAGTCCCATTTTTAGAGAGAACAAAGAGACCTGCAGCTCCTTGCCCAGACCTTGCTTCCTTGCAGGCCTTCCTCCTGCTTGCTTTCTCCCCTCTCTTTACCTACTTTCCCCTCTGTCCATGGGTTGCCTTAGTGGGGACTAAACTAAGGGAATGATTTGCCAGCACAATTCATTCTCTCTTTTTAATCTTCTTATCATGGAATATTATCTATACCCAACATACACAATAGGATAGTAAAATGTGCCCTCATGATACCCGTTGACTAGCTTGAAAAGTAACTAAATTTTGTCAAGTCGATTTCATTTGCCCCTTCCTCATGCTTTCATTTTTTTGTGGCATATTTAAAGCACATTCATGACATTGTTATTTTGCCCATTAATACTTTACTGTTTACCCTTAAACGATGTGTGATTGAATCACATGGGCCCACTTAGGCACGGGCTTTCTCCAATAGAAGTTGTACCAAGTGTGTACCTGCCTCTCCTGCCTTCCCTTCTCCCTCATCTACCTCTTCCATCTCGGCCAAGATCGAGACAAGACTCTTCATCCCCCTCTTCATCCTCCTCCTTAGCCTACTCAACATGAAGACCTTTACGGTGATCCACTTCCACTAAAGAATAGTGAATATATTTTCTCTTTATGCTTTTCAGTAACATTTTTTTCTCCAGCTTACTTTAAGAATGCAGTATTTAATTACATGTAAAATAAGAAATATGAATTAATCAGCTATTTATGTTATCAGTAAGGCATCTGGTCAACTGTAGGCTATTAGTTAAGTTTGGGGGGAGTCCAAAGTTATATGTGCATTTTTTACTGCATGGGGTTTGGCTCCTCTAACCTCTGCATTGTTCAAGGGTCAACTGAAGTATGTTTTTAATAGATAAGGACTTACAAATACCACTATGTGTATGAATTAACAAAGATTCTATAATACTATTTGATTAAATAACCCCCTTTATAACTTCATATTTGTCCTCCAAATGCTCCCTTACATTGTTTTGTTTGAATTAGGATTCAAACAAATACTACATGTTGCATTTGGTTGCTATCTTTCTGAAGTCATGAAGTCCCTTTTGATAGCCCACAACAACCTCAAACACTTGGGCTCAAGTTATCTGCTTACCTCAGTCTTCCAAGTAGCTGGGACTGCAGGTACCTGCCACAACATCTGGCTAGTTTTTTTTTATTTTTTAGAGACAGGGTCTTGCTCTTGCTCAGCCTGGTCTCAAACTCCTGATCTCAAGCAATCCCCCACCTCAGCCTCCCAGAACTCAAGGATTACAGGCGTGAGCCACCACACCTGGCTATGTCATTTCTTGAAAGTGGGACATTTTCTTGTAAATGTAAAGTTGGTCTCATTGGTTTCATTGTGAAGCTGGCTGATTGTATCCTTATGCTGTCATTTAACATCATCCTCAATTTTATCTACTTTTGGTAGACTTCTTATCTTAATCTAGAGGCCCAACTAGATTTAAATTCAATTACTTTCACAAAATAATTCACAGGTGGTAAAGCACAGAATGACTGGTGGTGGTTACGCTTTAATGGTATCTTAAGGTTGATTAGTGGGTTTAAGGGGTATTAGCCACACTATCTTTTAAAAAGTTCATTATCCAATGTCACTGATTGGTCTTAACTTCCATTGAGATCCAGATTCTTTATTTATTAGGGTTTTCAAAACAAGTGCTTTTTGAATTGTCTTATTTCTTCTTAGCAGGGATTCTATGAGGAAGACCATTCCTCCATTAGTTATTTGGTTTATATAAACATCTAATAGTGCAGGCACCGCACATCATGCATCTACTCTGGGCAGGTTACTAGTCCCAACATCAGCTCTGAGGGCCCCTCTCTGCTCGGGAACCTGATGGAACACACTAACTGCTCAGATACTTCTCACCACCCAACAGTGGCCGCTATATGTTACTCCTGGGCGGCTTATTTTTTATAACTAACCGGCGTTCTAAGGGATGTGTAGAGTCCTTTGACAAAAGAGACTTTCCTAGGCAGGACTTAAGAAAATATTCTCACATTAGAGAAGGTTGTCTGCATTCATTTAGCTGCCCCTCAGATATTTGATATAAGTATCACAGTCTCCAGCATTTGGTATTTTTGTGAATTTTCAAGGTGTTACTAGATTAGATAGTGAACTTTGCATAGTTTAAAGCAATGTCTGGAAAGCTCTCCACTGAGGAACATTGGAGCTGTGCCTGCCACCCTTCTGCCTTGTGACTTCTCTATGTGGGTGGATTCCTTTTGCTGTAGACTTATAAAAGTGTCTTGCTCTATAGTTAAAGAGAAAATTCATTGCTCTATTAGTGAGTAAATGTGGCTCATAAACAAATATTCTGCCTTGGTGCAAGTAAAAAACAGAGCAAAGAGTAGCTAGAAATTTAGCTGCTAATTTCATAAATTCCTTGGAGGGAAAAATAATCTTTTCTTTTTCCAGTATGGAGCAATTAATTAAGGTATTCTCTTCAAAATTAAGCATAGTCTTATCCAAACTGGTTTTCCCTAGTACACTAAAAAGCTCCAGCATATTTCATTATAATTCCAGATATTTTGGAAATGATTTTTAAAATTTTCCCTTTAACTGAGAGTAACTTCAAAAAGTGGTCAAAAAACTCGTTCTCCAGAGATAAAGCACTCTATTCTCCCAGCAAGTCAGTTTTATAGAGCTTGTGAAGCAGTCACATTAAATAAGATTTTTAAGTGCATTTGTCCATTGCCCTATTTGAATGAAATTGAAAAAAATTCCAACAAATTTGATTTGCTTGCTTTTATATTTTTCTATGAATTTCTTTAGGCTGAAATTTAATGTGGGGGTGAGAGTATTGATGGCTTTGTTGTTGCTTGACTGATAATTCTGTATATGCATGGAAAGCCTTTGAGCCAGATAAATATCTTTTCTTCTAGTTGCTTTTTCCCAGAGTCTTCTCATCTGAGGCAGTAGGAAAAAGCATGAAAAATGAAAGTGACAGGAAGTGGCTTTAGCCTTCCAAATGCTGATATTTCGGAACTGCTTGGGATTTATTGAAGCAGAATCATTGGGAAGAAGTGCCCAGTGCTGCCAACATATCCAGCAGGCTAAAGCCCTATAAATCTATGAAATAAATAGCTGCCTGGTGGTATTTTTTCACCTATTTATTAACTGGAGGAGAAGTCTCTTTGTTGCCATGGCAATGTGACAATATAAAAAGGAAATTGTTCCCAGGTAGTTACAAAGAAGTATAAAACTTCTCTTACTCCTTCCTACATTTAAAAGGTGTCTATTATGTGGGTTAGGTTCTACTGGCATCAACGAATATTTAAAAGGAGCATTTGTCTTTAAGAATTCTTGATGGCATCTGCCCCCCTAACGACTGCATTAGGGGAGCTCACATTGAAAACTGCTGAGACCTGGCACCTCGCAAGCCAGAGGGACCCAGAAAGGTTATTTAGGGATAAAGGTAATTAAAAAAAATAGACCTTTGATTAAGAAAAGAAAAATGAATTTTCTCAAGCTGTATCTTAATACCTAACTGGATTTTCCTAAATACGTTAGTATCAAGACTATACTATGTAATAAGACTGTTTATGATTCCTTTTCAAAGAACTTTTCCATCCTCTTTCAAACTAAGCTTTCCTAATTCCACTGTGATAAAGATAAGCCTTATCTCTCTTTCCCAGACACAAATGCTGAAGCAGTAAGTGTAGATGTCTTCAGTAGGTGCAGACTAAGAGATACAACCACAATCAGTGTTTACTATGTCTTGGAGCCATAGTTTTAAATTAGTATTATTTTTTGGCTCTCTTTTCCTCCCCTAGTATACACTAGACATAAATATTTATTGATTATATTGAATACATTTCAAATGGGCCAGATAAATATTTTTCAGTTCTCTTTGAATATCCAGTAACATGTTAGGTGTAGTTTCCTTTTTAATTTAATTTAATTTAAGTTAATTAATTTATTTTTAGGTGTAGTTTCTTTTGAGTCCTAAAAGATTGCATTGTGGACCGGGCGTGGTGGCTCAACACATGTAATCTCAGCAGTCTGGGAGCTGAGGCAGGTGGATTACCTGAGCTCACAGGTTCGAGACCAGTCTGAGCCAGAGTAAGACCTCATCTCTAAAAATAGCTGGGCGTTGTAGCAGGTGACTGTAGTCCCAGCTACTGGGGAGGCTGAGGGCAAGAAGATCCCTGGAGCCCAAGAGTTGTGGTTGCTGTAAGCTATGAAGCCGTAAGCACTCTACCGAGGGTGACAAAGTAAGACTCTGTCTCAAAAAAAAAAAACAAAAAGAAAAAAAGAAAAGAAAAAAAAGAAAAAAAAAGATTGCATTGGATGTGTTTGTAAACTCATAGTGTTTATTTTGATTTTGTTTTAACTCAGAGTTCAACAACTCAAATGCTTACAGGGCTAAGGCAGTGTAATTGAGTACAACGGACTTTGTGTAAAACAGTAGGGAAATTGTATGGCTTGTGGCTAATTAGAATATTCCTTTAGTATTTAAATAAAAAAATTCAGAGCAATGTTCAAATAATCTTTATCTGAGTTGAATTCAGATAGCAGGTTTATACTAGAATCTCCAGAAATATTTGAATGCTTAAAAAGTAATTTGCTTAATGAAAATGTTATTCAACAAACAATGCTTTCAGTTATAGATAAATAAATTCTGAAAATTTAATGTACACCATGAGCAAAGAAGAATGTGTTGATTAATTTGATTGTGGTAATCATTACAAATACATACATGTATCAAATCATCACATCTATACACCTAGAATATATTCAATCTTTATTTGCCAAATAAATATTTTTCAAAACTAGGGAAAATAATTCATAGGGTTAACATGATGATTAAATTAAAGAAAGTGTATGTACCATCATGAAGCATTAAGCACAGTCCTTGGTGCATAAATAGTTAATCAGAAAATGGTAGATATGTTATTGTGAAAATTAAAAAAATATATTTTCTAAATCTAATCTTTCTTGTTAGAAAACCTTGTTCTCTTTTTTAAAAAAACAACTTGCAAACTGTGGAACTAATTTTGTAAACCCTTGGCATGTCTCTTAGTAAACATATTGCCAAATTAAAAAAAGGCAATCTTTTATGTTCTTAAGTATCTTGAAAATTATATCAAATTAAATAATTGAAATCTTTAAAAATATATCATTTTCTTAAATATTGAAAGAATGCAATTGATTATGCACTTTAAAGGTCACACATTTCATTATAGAAGACATAAATAAATGGAAAGATATCTTGTGCTCATGAATTGGAAGAATTAATATTGTTAAAATGTTCACACTACCCAAAGTAATATACAGATTCAGTGGAAAGTTAATGAAATTCCAATGGGATTCTTCACAGAAATAGAAAAACATTCTTAAAATCCACATGGCCCCACAAAACACCCTGAATAGCCAAAGCAATACTGAAAAAGAACAAAATTGAAGGTATAATACTTTGTGATTTAAAATTATATTACAAAGCTATAGTAATTGAAATAATATGGTACTAGTATAGGAAAAAAAAAAGAAAGAAAGAAAACATAGACCAATAGCACAGAATAGAGAGCCCAGAATAAATCTAAATATATATGGTCAACTAATTTTTGACAAGAGCACCAATAGGGAAAAGACAGTCTCTTCAACAGAAGGTGCTGGAGAAACTGGATTTCCACATGCAAAAGAATGAAATTGGACCCTTGTTTTATACTGTGTGCAGAAATCAACTGAAAATGTGTAGAAGACCTAAATGTAAGACCTGAAAGCATACAACTTATAGGAAAGAACAGAAGGAACAAACAGGGAAAAAGCTCATTGACATTGGTCTTGGCTCAAGGCCTCTAAAAGCTCAGGCTACAGAAACAAAAATAAATGAATGATGCCACTCTAAACTAAAGAGCTTCTGCACAACAAAGAAAACATTGACAAATGAAAAGGCAATCTATGGACTGGGAAAAAATATTGCAAGCCATGTATCTGATAAGGAGTTAATGTAAAGAATTTATAAAGAAGCCTTTACACAACTCAATAGCAGAAAAATAAATCACCAGATTAAAAACTGGACAAAGGACCTGAAAAGACGTTTATCCAAGGAAAACATAAAATGGCCAATAGTTATATAAAAAAGTGCTTAAGATCACTAATCATCAGGGAAATGTAAATCAAAGATGACATGAGTAATGACATCTGTTAGGATGGCTATTATCAAAAAGATAAGAGATAACAAATGTTGACAAGGGTATGGAGAAATACACAATTGGTGGGAGTGCAGGTTGGTGCAGCCATTATGAAAAACAGCATGGAAGTTCTTAAAGAAAAATAAAGCTACCATGTGACCCAGTCATCCCTCTTCTGAGAATATAACCAGAGGAGATAAAATTATCACCTTATAAAGATATCTTCACTCTCATGTTTATTGCAGCATTATTCACAATAGCCAAGATACGGAATAGAAATGATTGGTGTTTGTTGATGGACAAGAATTTGTTAGGTTTAGAATTCTCCTTTTTCAACTCACACCTCATATTAAAAAATAACTACCTTGGACCATCAGCTATGTTTATAAATGAGACATAAAATGTTATAAAATAATGTTAATGAGATATAAAACAAAGGCCTAAAAAGTACACAAAATATCACAGAAAATGAAAGTTTCATAATATAATTTATTTTTAACTTCTCTAATCCATAGTTTTTGATGTTTACAATAATAGTAAAAAGGCAGGGAGGCAACTGAGTCACAGCACATAAAGATTTGTTCTTTAGAATAAATTTTTTCTTTTAAGGACAGTTACTCTGTTGCCCTGGGTAGAGTACCATAGTATCATTATAACTCACAGCAACCTCAACCTCGTGGGCTCAGGCCATCCTTTTGCCTCAGCCTCCCCAGTAGCTAGTACTATAGGTGCCCCACGATGCCCAGCTAGTTTTTCTATTTTTAGTAGAGATGGGATCTCTCTCTTGCTCAGGCTGGTCTCAAACTCCTGGGCTCAAGCAATCCACCCACCTCAGCTTCTCAGAGTGCTAGGATTACAGGCATGAGCCATCGTGCCCAAACTAGAATAAAATTTTTCCTTAAACTTTTAAAAATTATACCACCAGAGCTTGTTTACTTATAAAACCAGCTCATAAAGAGATGATGGTGGAAGTAATTTGGGAGAGAGACCATCATCAGCCTACCATAGTCCTCTCCATAGCTCCTGCTGATTATCAACAGCTTCCTCTATTTCATGTCAGAGATAGAGAATGGTCTCAACCTATGATCCTACAATGTTCTGCTGAAAGATCTCTTACTATGTAGTTATGGGGCTGTTGGGTCACTGTCCTTCATTGCATCACAGTCCTGAGAGATTCAAAACTGATGTTGTTTTTCTTGGAATCATCATCTTTCATGGTGCCCCTAGCAGCACTTTGCAGAACCTGAGGGTTCCATGGAGCCTTGTTTGAGAAAGGTCTGTGAAGAATTACTAGGTGGAGTCTTCCTTTTGTTGTGTGTTCCCTATGTGTCAATGTCTATGTTTTTTATTGGAGTTATTTAAGGCTCTGCAAATTTATGCCTGGACACTGGGGATGTATGACTGGCTTCCAGTACTCTCGGGTCTAAGCAATACAAAGAGGTCGGAGGAGAATCCACCTCTTAGAACGTAACTTTTCACTTCAAACTGCTGTTTTTAGCCTGGCTTCCCTTCCTCCACCTCTTGGTATGGTTGCTGTCTTTGGGTTTGGAGGATCTCTGATTTGACTTCTTGATAGATTTAATTCTCTCTATCCTTGGGCAAATATGGGCAGTGTTCTTTCTGCTCTGAGAGTGTGGAAGGAGTCTGGGTTTTCGTTCCCCACAGAGCTATTCAGCCAGTGCTTGTATTAACCAGCCCCTACCTCATCTGCACCTTTTCTATACCTGGTGTTGCCAGTTCCTAAGTTTTTATGGGGCTCTTTACTTCTTGTCTCCTTATGCCCCTCATTTATGGGTATTTGGTATAAAGAACCCTCCACTATGATATATCCTCCATTCATTTTCCATATTCCCCAAATTTGCCGATGTGTCCCAGCTATTCCTGTCGTCTCCTTCCCTGTTATCATCATTATTATTAGGATTTTTTCCAGTATTTTGTCAGTCATTATGGAATTTTACCTTTTACATTTCTTTATCCTCATTAGTGGAGTTTCAGGGAGGGCTAGTGATAAGCTCATGTGTTGATTATGCCATGACCAACCGGATGTGTTTCATTGAAAGTCTTACTTCCTTTCTTGTTGAGGAACAATTTATAAACATGATGGCGGATGCTCATGAAAAGTGTTAGAACTTGGGTGAAAGATAATTCATACTGAGGCTTAACTCAGAAGTAGAAACCTGGCAGCTTGCAGGTCTGAAATAGCCCCCAAATATATTTTATTTAGATATACAGAGTTTGTTCTTTATTGAATGAATACTATTTTAAAAATGGGAGAGATTGAAAATTTTAATCAAGAATTCAGGCATCTTTGAAGCAAATCAGAAGTGCTGGTCATACATTATCGCGGGGTGATGACTGGCTGGCTAGGAGGTAGGCATGCTTTTGCTTTCTTGGCTTGTCAAGTCATTCTCTAGTCTGCTGTGTTTTTAGTTCTGAGGCATTTGATTCATTCTCCAGCAACAAGAGTGTTTTCTACATTTAGGAAATTCATGACAGGTTATACATCTGATGTTGTGCTACCTTCTATCTACCTAAAGATGTCACCACTAACCCTTTTTAGTAAAATATATCATATCATTCCTCTCCTCATTTTTTTGCATAGAAGTATATGTATTCTTTTCTTGATCTCCCTTTGAAATAAATCGACTATACCTGTTTTCTTCAAATAATAAGACAATAATACCATTACACAAGATTGAATACAGATAGTAAAGAAATACATTGGAAATGCTCACCCTTTAAACATGAGGGAGATTTCAAGTTAATAATCAGTGATGCATCATTTTGTGCCTTATCAGACACTTCTACCCTACATCTCCCCCAGATCCAAAGAAAAACACAAAAAGTCCAATATTAATAATATTATGGTAACCAGCATGCTCATATTGTTACCGGGGGAGATATAAAATGATGCCTTCCTTTTGGAAACAATTGGGTAGCATGTACTTTTGTTTTTTAAAAATATATAAGTTACGTGGAAGAAGGTAGTTTTGATAGTTAAGTATTACAGCAAGAGGAAGAAAAAGAGGGGGAAAATTTAAACAGTGAAAGAAAATGATTGGGTAAATTGTGGTCCAGCAATGCAATGAAATATTATGGGTTTATTAAAAAATACAATGAAAAGTCTGTTGCATAGTATATGTTAGAAAGATCATAACAACACTTGGTGAAAAAAATCAGATTATTGGATTATATACATTTTAAAAATTGTACAAAAATAAAAGGAAACAGACCAAGCCTAGCAAGTTATTTTTCTGATTTTGAATGTAATATGAAGTAAAGAATTAATTTTTTGGTCTGATTTTATTTTATTTTATTAAGTTGAATACATATAGATCATGAATACATTCATGCATATATGGGGTACAATGTGCTGATTTTTTTTTAATACAATCTGACATGATAAAACCAATCAACATAGCTTTCACCTCATTTACTTGATAATTGTACCAAAACACCTATGTTTTACACTCGACAGATTTGACTTGTACCCTTGTCATATGCTCCATAGGTGCGGTCCCGCCTTTTACCCTCCCTCTGTCAAGCCTCCCGCCTCCCCTCCCTTCCCACTCCATTTCACTCCTTCATCCTGGGCTATAGTTGTGTTCTATCATAAGAAAGTGTGAGTAGGCTTGGCACCTGTGGTTCAACGGGCTAAGGCGCCAGCCACGTACAACTGAGCTGGAGGGTTCGAATCCAGCCCGGGCCCACCAAACAACAATGACGGCTGCAACCAAAAAAATGGCCAGGCATTGTGGCGGGTGCCTGTAGTCCCAACGACTTGAGAGGCAGAGGCAGGAGACTCGTTTGAGCCCAGGAGTTGGAGGTTGCTGTGAGCTGTGATGCCACAGCACTCTCCAGGGTGACAGCTTGAGGCTCTGTCTCAAAAAAAAAGAAAGTGTGAGTAAATATAAGTAGGTTTCATAGAAGTACTGAGTACATTGGATTCTTTTTCCTCCATTCTCAGGAGAATATGTTCCAGATCTCTCCATATAAACATAAAAGAGGTAAAGTCTCCATCTTTTTTTAAGGCTTCATAGCATTCCATGGTATACATACACTACACTTGGGTTTCTTCCATAACTTGGCTATTACAAATTGAATAATCTGGTGCAAATATCTTTTTTGCAAAGCAATTTTCAGTATTTTGGATATACTCCTAGTAAAGGGCAGGTCAACTTTTAGATCCCTGAGTGTTCTCCAAACTTCTTTCCAAAAGGAACGTATTAGCTTGTATTCCCAGCAGCAGTGTAGAAATGTTCCCATTTCTCCACAGTCAAGCCAACATCTGTAGTTTTGGGATTTTGTGATGTGGGCTACTCTTACTAGAGTTAGGTGGTATCTCAAAGTGGTTTTGATTTGCAGATTTTAAGTGTGACATCTTTATTTATAAAAGTTGTGAAAGAAAGTGAAGCACATAGAATTAAATAAAAAGCAGTCTTTATAACTGTACAGCAGCACTTTGGGATATGTATGTACTCACATTCTTCTGTTACAGCTTTATTGAGGTATAATTATAATAAATCTAATGAACTATACTTAAATTATATAGTTTGAGAAGTTTTATTTCATACATACACACAAGTGCTATGTGTATTACCACTATGAAGATAATGAACATATTCCTGACTCCAAAACTTTCCTCTTGCCCTTTTATAATTTCTTCCTTCCATCTAACTATCCAGAGGCAATTCCTAATTTCTGTCCCTGTAAATTATTCTGAATTTTCTAGAATTTTATGCAAATGAAATAGTACATGTATCCTTTTTGTTGGTCTGGCATATTTCAATCAACATAATTATTTTGAAACTCATCCATTTTGTGGCTGGTATCAATAATTTATTCCTTTTTATTGCTTGTTGTATAGACTTTTATTTTTGTACACTTACCACAGTTTGTTTATCCATTTACTTGTGGATGGACATTTGGATTATTTGCAGTTTTTGGATATTACGAATAAAGTTGCTCTCAGCACTTGTGTATAAGCTTGTGTGTGGACAACTACACTTTCATCTTCTTGGATAAATCTCTAGGAATAGAATGGCTGGGTTAGATGAGATGGTAGGTGTGTGTTTAACTTTTTAAGAAATTGCCAAAATGCTTTCCAAAGTGGTTGTACCATTTTCCATTCCCACCAGTGGTCTACTAGAGTTCTAATTCATCCACATTCTTGCCAAAACTTGATGTGTTAGTCTTTTAAATTTAGTTTTTCTAAAAGGTGAGTAGTGCGTATTTCATTGTGGTTTTAGTTTGCATTTTCCTAATGAATATTGATGGTGAAGATCTTTGTGTGATTATTTGCTCTGTCTGTATTTTTGGGAGATGTGCCTGTTCAAATATTTTGGCCAATTATCATTATTGTTATTATTTTTTTATTATTGAGCTTTGACAATTCCTTGTATTTTTTGGAAACAAGTCCTTTATCAGATACATTATTTGCAAATATTTTCTCCCAGTTTACCACTTGTTTTTGTACGCTCTCAACAGTTCTCTTACATGAACCTTGCTTTAGATGTTATATCAAAATTATATTCACCCAAACCAAAGATTTTTCCTTCAAAAATTTATAGCTAAAGCTAATTTTTGCATGTGACATGAGTTATGAATTGAAGTTTTTTTAATTGATATCAAATTGTTTCAGTACCATTTGCTAAAAAGTCTATGCTTTCTTTACTAGATTCTCTTTGTGTCTTTGTCAAAAATCAGCTAACCACATGTGTGTGCCTTTAGTACTGGACTTTTCTGTTTCGGCAGATTGTTTATCTTGATGCCCATATCACATTGCTCTTGATTGCTGCAACTTTGTTGTAAGTCTTAGAGTCAGGTAATATAAGTCCTCTAACTTTGTTCTTCTGAAAAGTTTGTTTTGGCTATTTTAGATCATTTGCATTTCCATATGAATTATGTAATTGGCTTGTCAAATTTCATAAAAAAGTCTCCTGGAATTTTGATTTGGATTGCATTGAATCTATAGATCAGACTGGAGAGGATCAACATCTTAATAATGCTGAGTTTTCAGATCCATGAACACAGTATATCTCCTATTTACGTATGCCTTTTTTTTTTGTTTCTCTTAGCAATAGTTTGAAGTTTTTCAGTGTGCAAGTTCAGTGCATCTTTTTTTTTTTAATCAGATTTATAGGGATATAAAGTTTTGCAAATATGTTGCTGCTATTGTAATGTAATATTAAAAAATTTCCACTTATAATTGTTTGTTGCTAATATATACAAATGTGGTTGGTTTTTGAATATTGATCTTGATACATTTACTCAGTAGTAGCCCTTCCTTCTCTTCCTCCTCTCCTTCTCTTCTTTCCCTCCTTCCTTCCCCTTCTTCCCTCCTTTTTTCTTTCCCTCCTTCTTGCCTTCCTTCCTTTGATGTAGAATTTTCTACACAATCATGTTGTCTTTTGATAAGGAGAGATTTACCTCTTCTGTTAAAGCCTCTCGTATGATATTAATTAAATGATAAGAGCAGACATCCTCATTTTATTACTAATTTTGGGGGAGAAACTATTATGTTTTTCTTTATTATGAAATTCACAAAAGTTCCCTCTCCTTAAAGGGCAACAATTATGTCACATTTTCAGCAATCAATATATGCATTTCATAAAAATTAACTTTGAAACAGATTTTGTTATAATTAATTATGAGAGATGTCAGAATTTATTCCCTTTTAGGATGTAGCAGGAGGCATGCAAATATTTAAGGGTAGGAAGGCATCATAGTAATTGTTTTCCAGTAATAAAAAAATTTCTTTCCTATTTAAAATTTAAGCATTATTCAAAAGGACCAGCAGTAAATATTCATCGTGGTATTTGTAGTAACTGAGGATCAGTGTTGGACTGAAGTCCTGGCTTTTAGGAGCTTAGCAAAAACTTTTGCTTCTAACATTCAGATTCTCCTGGACAAAAGATAGCAAGACTATTCAAATCCACCAAGCTGCTCTTTGCCAGGCTGCATATTTCAGTGCTGGCCATGGAAGCAGATCCTGGTCAGTGCATAAGAAAACTTTAGTTTAGTCATGAGCCCTGATGGGAAAGGCCTACATCATAACATTTATCTTTGTCCTTAGGGTGTTTCTGTCAGACCCAGCTGAGTCAAACATTTACTGAAGAGCAAAACAGTATTTTCTTCATAGGCTTTTCACATCCTTGGTAACCATGGGGGTTGTCATCTGACTACTAGGATTGTTTGAGCAGTCCTTGGAAGGGGTTTCGGGCCCAGGCGATAAAGGATCTCTTGCAAACACTCTGCCCAGAATTCATCAGATGTACTTGAAACTTCTGTTAGTTCCAAAAGGATTATTTAGAGTGCTATCAGAGAGCCCTCAAAAGTTATAAAACACTGCATATAATGTAGTATCTGCACCAGCTAAAACACTTCCAAGACTTAGAATCTCACCTATTGGGATTGAGAATGTAAATCAAGGGTGTGGCTGTGTTTCATGGAAGAAATGAATAAAATGAGTCATGCACTCTCTTTTCTCCCCATCCTCACTGTATACATTGTTGTTCAGCTTTCACTGACCCTTCAGTCTCTCAGCACCTGTCTTCTCAGCTAGGGTTGGATGATCCTATTTGCTACAATGCCTGGTCCTTTGCTTGCCACACATTTGCTGATCGTATTGTAGTTGCCGCTCATCTTGTTTGAATCTCCCACTAAACTGTAATCTCCATGAGGACCCTTACTCAATCTAACAGACTCATCATCTTGCTACCAGCCACTGCTCTAGCCTGCAGGTGGCACTGAATAGACATTTGTTAGATGACTGTATGAATGGATAGCTGCAGAGGACAGGACATTAAATGCCACGCTGGTTGTATTTAATTAACATTAGTTTTGAGCCCCAGGACTCATGAAGCATATATAACTCACACATCTCTTGACCTAATAAAACACCATGGCCCCAAGGAAAATTTTTTTCCAGTGTGGGAGTCGTGTTAAATTCCCAAGTAAAAGTAATAAGACAAAGTTTTCTTTTTTCATAGATTGGATTTATTGATGAGGGACCAGGGCTTGAAAAGTAGGTGAAGGAATTAAACCCAGAGGTTTAGGAAGAGAGGGAAACAATCATTGGTATATAGATGAGAGTCTGTCATAGGAGGGTTGGTAGGGAGGTTACTTGTTCGTAACTGGGGGTTCAGAACTTGACTTAAGCACACCTTCTCTAACCTCAAGTTTAGATGTGGTTGTGTTCCTCTTGGCAGATTGATGCATGGATGTGAGACAGTATCATAACAATTTGGTCTGTTATGAAACTTTAGAATACTCGGACAAAATGGGGGAGAGAATGCTACTTGTTTTTATGCATTGCTAACCATTAGTTCACACAAATGTGCTTACCTTAAAATGTTTCTCACCTTTTCTCAACACTGCCATGTAGTTAGAGAGGTTAGAAAATAGAGAATTGATATTCTTTTGCCATCTTTAAGTCCCCTGAAATGTTCATGTGTCTAGTTTTCTTTTCATTCTTTGTTCTTTGGATTTTCCCAACATCGGCAGGCTCCAGCACTAGGCACGGTTGATCTCAGCAACGTGGACCCAAGGGCTGCGAAGAACATGGTTATAACTGACATAGAAAACCTATCATTTTAAAATATTCTCCCAGGCCAATTTCTTCAAGTGTTTCCCCTGCACTCTCTTCTAGTATTTTTATAGTTTCACATCTTAAGTTTAAATCTTTTATCCAGTGAGAATCAATTTTTGTTAATGGCGAAAGATGGGGGTCCAGTTTCAGTCTTCTACAGGTTACCAGCCAGTTCACCCAGCTCCATTTGTTAAATAGAGTCTTTCCCCCACTGAATATTTTTGATAGGCTTGTTGAAGATCAAATGGCGATAAGTAGCTGGGTTCAGCTGTTGGTTCTCTATTCTGTTCCATAAATCTACCGCTCTGTTTTTGTGCCAGTACCATGCTGTTTTGATCAAACAATAAAGCTTTTGCACAGCAGAATTGTGTTCATTCTGTTTGAACACAATTAGAGGTAAGTTTTTATACCTTTTTTCCTCCTGCCCTTACCCCTTCTTTGTTTCCAATGTCATGTACACCTCTTTCTGCCCTGTATGTTCATTGTTTACCTCCTGGGATTAGCGAGTACATGTGGTGTTTGTTTTCTATTTCCAAAATATTTCATGTAGGTTGATGGTCTCCAGTTCCATCCCAGTTGGCATTGCCTGCAAATGACATTATTTTATTCCTTTTTGTGGCTGAGTAGTACCCTAGGGGTGTGGGTGTGTGCATGTGTGTGTAATATATAACCACATTTTCTTTATTAATGAGCTGGCGGTACCTGGCACTTACTTTGTTCCTTTATCTTTACAATACTGAACTGTGTTGCAGTAAATATTTAGGTGCAGGTGTATTTTGATAACATGACTTCTTTCCCTTTGGGTAGATATCTACTCGTGAAATTACTGGATTGAATGGTAAGTCTACATTTATTTCTTTGAGAAATATCCAGACTGTTTTCTATAGAGGCTGTACTAATTTGCAGTCCTAACAACAGTGTCTAATCATTTCCTTTCTCTCTACATCCATGCCAGCATCTATTTTTTGGACTTTTTCATATTGGCTGTTCTGACAGGGGTAAGGTGATATTTCATTGTAGTTTTAATTTGCATTTCCCTGATGATTAGTAATGTTGAGCATTTTAAAATATTTTTGTTGCTAGTTTATATATCTTCTTTTGAAAAACTTCCGTTCATATCTTTTGCCCCCTTTTTAATGGGGCTGTTTTATTTCATGCTAATGTCTTTTGAGTTCTTTGTAGATTTCTGGATATTAGCCCTTTATTGGATGTATAGATTGCAAATATTTTCTCCCATTCTGTAAGTTGTCTATTTGCTCTGTTGATTATTTTCTTTGCCATGTAGAAGCTTTTAATTTTAAGTCCAATTTATTTATTTGTTATTTCTGTATTTGCCTTTGAGAATCTTAGTAATAAATTCTTTTCCTAGGCTGATATTTAGAAGAGGTTTTTCATACATTTTAGTCTAGAATGTTTATGGTTTCATGTTTTCCATTTAACCCTTTTATCCATCTTGAGTTAATTTTTGTATATGGTGAGATAGGGGTCCTATTTCATTTGTATATATAGCTATCCAGTTTTCCCAGCACCACTGATTGAATAGGGCTTCCTTTTCACAGTGTATATTGTTGCCTGCTTTTTTGAAGATGAGTTGGTTGTAGGTAAGTGGTTTTACTTTTGGGTTCTCTGTTCTGTTCGATCGGTCTATGTGTCTACTTTGATACTAGTTCCATGCTCTTTTTGTTACCG
Organism: Arctocebus calabarensis; assembly: GCA_963573935.1. Lineage (NCBI taxonomy): Eukaryota > Metazoa > Chordata > Mammalia > Primates > Lorisidae > Arctocebus > Arctocebus calabarensis. The sequence goes on along the minus strand of CAUYON010075277.1, from coordinate 28,271 downwards.
TAGCCTTGTAGTAGTATAATTTGAATTCAGGTAAGACAATGCCCCCAGATTTGTTCTTTTTGCTTAAGATTGATTTGTCTCACTACTCTGTGGTCAAGTCTTCCAAACTCCAAAACTCTGAGGAGGCTGCTTGTGCGTTTTTCGTTGGGTTCTGGTCACTTCCCACCACCCCTCAGTATAGAGGGCCGGCACCCTACTCTTTGAGCCACAGGTGCCACCACTATCTTCCTAGTCAGATTGTGCTCTGTCCTTTTTATTTTACAATGTCTATGAAGCAGGATTTTCTTGACGCTGCTCTTATGGTTTCTCCTATTTCAGGTTGTTCTTGTGCCCACTTTCTTTTCTATTTTCCTTTGGTTTTTATTCCTTAGAAATTGGGAAAGGGTGGAGTAGGCAAATCCCATTTTACTAATCTAAAAGCCCTTGATTTTGTTCATCGAGTCTAGGATTAATAAGCCAAATGAAACAACACAGCATTTTCATTCAGTTCACATTTGAGACTGTAGCATTTCCAAAATCAGGTATTAGCCTTCAACATTTTCATAACAGTGACTTTCTGGCCTTAAGGAGAGGTCAACTTCCCTGAACTATTCCTTAGGGGGTGAGACTAGCTCAATGGTTGGCCTCGCATTATAGCTGTGAGGAAGCTGACGGTGGCGTGTCTCCAGTGCTAAGTCATGTGCCTGGAGTAGCACTTTTAATTATGAAGACTTGTATATAAGTGCAGCACAACCCTTTTGTAAGTCTGGCAATTGGAAGAAAAGTCACGTTTTTGTTCGTGACCAGTGACGTTCTATCTGCTTTTATGTTGTGTGGTGTTGTACTTTCGGAGACACATTCTGAACCTTGGGGAAACTTGCTGTAAACCCCCAAATGTTAGGAAGAGCATAAAAACACAATCCTTATAAAGAACACAGTTATACTGCAGTCAGATACAAACAGTGAGGGTGTGCAAAGCTTATGCTAACAGCACTTACTATCTGTGTGCAAAGCTTATGCTAACAGCACTTACTATCTGTGATGGCCTATTCAGAGTGCGGGTTGGACGTCCCCCTCTACGCCCCTTCTCTGCAAGGTCCCTCTCCCTTTCCTTTCTCTATCTCTCTCTCAGTCTTCTCCTGGGTCCTACTTTCTTCACATCGTACTCCTTGCAGTCAAGGAAATTCTAATTGGAGGCTCCCTCCTAGGAATGGTATTGAGGATCTTCTTGGCCCTGGCTCTGAGGTTCTTCATGTTAGACCATCCATGTGCCAAATTAAACCTTCTCTGTTTTTCAATAATGTACATGTGCTGTTTATTGAAAGAAAGAATCTTTCTCTCTCCTGCAAGTGAATATTTGGAGGGATAAGGCTACAGAGGCCCTTTATGTAAGATATTTCTGGAAATGTGGGCCATCTTGACAGACATTTCTTTTAGAGCATAGCAAGGCTGACCAGGTGGATCTTTCTCCCATGGATCTGGGGCCCATGGTTTGGAATTTGTTCTCCCATAGCCCGTGAGTAACATTCTGGGCAGGGTTTTGAGGGCTTCTTTCTTCTGTCTGACCTTGGATAAATGCATTAGATTCTTCATCTGCAAAAGAAAGGTAATTGTGCTGTTTACTCCATATCAGAGCTGTTGGGGAGACAAATGTGAGCATGTCCATAAAGAGCTCTGAGCTTCTCCGAGAAGGGTGTTGTGTAATTACAAGGTGTTGCCATCACTACTCCTGTTAGGTGCATTGAAATTGTGATAGCTGGAACTAAATCAGGTACAGCTGCCTGTTTCTTACACAGCCTATAAGGAAATAAATATTTTTTTCCAAGTTGCACTGCCTTCAGGTGAATAGGGGCTAACTCCTGTTTTGTTCCCTTGAGCCTGGTCTCTTTGGTTTATGTATAATGTAATGACCTCCATGGATAGATAGTGTAAAGGTCACCATGCTTTTCAGAATGGTGGCCTTGGGTCTGTTATGTAGCTTCTCTGAGGTTCAGTGTCTTCACTAGTAAAACTGGGTTATTTATAGCTATTGTATGAATTAAATGAGATTAGTTCTTCAAAGTTACTGGCAAACAGAAAGTGCTTAATAAATGTCGGTGTTTTGGAATTTTACTTTCTTTTATCTTCTCATGTTTTGGCCCTTGCATGAGTGTGACATGTGCATTTCCATCCCAGCATCTTGCAGAGAGAAGATGGCATTAATGTTTTGCATGCCTGGGCTATGGTATTATTTTGGAAGATTTCATTTTGAATTATATGTCATCATTCTCAAAGTCCTCAAAGTAATTTAAACAAACCAAATGTATACAAGCGTTTGCTCTGTGGCATTTGTTTTCAATAGCTTGTGAGCCCTTGCATGCTCTTAATAGAAAGCAAAAGCTGCAAAAGCTGGCCTAGCTGTTAGGAGGTGCTATTTAAAGCCTCAGTGGGACAAAAATGACAATTTTGAAATTGACTGTAGAGTGTGATGATGCCAAGTATGAGCAGATGTCCAGGAAACCTGTCACATTTGCCATGTGTTACCAAAAATCTCTCATCTACAGAGGTTTTAGAGAAGTTTTTCTCCCAGGGAGCTTTGCCATCTTAATCTCCAGATTTCACTTGTGCGGTGGATGGAACACACCACAGCAAAAGAATGTCAGGCTTCCAGCTGGGGCCTCGGATGGGCAGGGTTTCCCCCATGCAGAAATATCTGTGGGGCTTCCAGCTGAGCTACACGGCTGCTTTATGCCTAGTAATAAAGGATTCCGTTGCGAAGTGGCTCTTTCTGCTGTACATCATTGTTTTACAGTGTTATAGAAGACTGCTCTGCCCCTGAAGAGCTTGTAGAATGACTTAGCCTCTGAGTCTCAGTTTTACTGGCTGTAAAATGGGGATAGTGATACTGACCTTGTGGTATTTTTTTTTTTTTTTGAGACAGAGCCTCAAGCTGTCACCCTGGATAGAGTGCTATGGCATTATAGCTCACAGCAACCTCCAATTCCTGGGCTCAAGCGAGTCTCCTGCCTCCGCCTCCCAAGTAGCTGGGACTATAGGCGCCCGCCACAATGCCCGGCTCTTTTTAACCTTGTGGTATTTTTATAAAAATTTGTGGTGATGTATGTAAAGTTTCTACATTGGTGTGTGACACATGGAAGTTACGTTGATACCTTTCAGCTATTATCTTTTTTTTTTTTTTTTTTGCAGTGTTTGGCCGAGGCTGAGTTTGAACCCACCATCTCTGCTATATGGTGCCAGCGCCCTACTCCTTTCAGCCACAGGCGCTGCCCAGCTATTATCATTTTTAATAAAATTAATGAAAAACAATCAGGTTAGGTAGAATAATGATCCTCTAAAGATGTCAACATCCTAAACCCGGAACCTGTGTAAATGACACCTTTCATGACTTTGCAAATGGATTAAATTATGGACCTTGAAATGAGGAGATCACTCTGGAATGTCTGGTTGGCTCTAATCTCATCAAAAGGGCCTTTAATAGCAGAGAACCTTCCCCTGCCGTGATCAGGGGAACAGACAGGAAGACAGAGCAGAGGCAGGGACGTGTGACATTGCATGTTTTGAGGATGAAGGGAGAGACCAGAAGCCAAAGAATGTGGTGATCTCCCAAAGCTAGAAAAGGCAAGGAAATGATTCTCTCCTGGAGCCTCCAAAAGGAGCCCTAATCCCCTGGTTTAAATCCACTGAGATTCATGTCTGATTTCTGACCTACGGAACTGTGAGTGAATAAACTTACGTTGTTTTAAGCCACCGAGTTTGTGATGGTTTGCTGTAGCAACAACAGAAAACTAGCACATGATTAGAGAATTTTGGGAGTTTGTGCAATGGTAGAAATGATGCTCTGTATTTGGACAGGCTGGTAGGGTATGTGCTCAATTATAATCCCCTTGAGCTGGGTGGGGTCTCTGAATCCTTTTTAATTTCTCTTCTGGGTAAGAAATGTGACTTGCTTCACAAGAACTGAAATGCTTTATTACACTCCATGGGATCTGAGTCTGAAGAAGTCACATTACTTCTATTCGAAATTTTGGAATTGTCATATTGCACCAATCTCTTATTTTGACCCTGAAAAAATAGCGATAGAGTTTTGCTACATTATTATCATGTGGGTTATTAAAAAAATAAACTTAAAAGTTGGAGTCAGGAGATGTGAGTCTGAGTCTCGGTGTTCTGGAAAAATAAATCATGTCATGTGAACCTGGATCTGCAGAATGGGGACCACAATACCTGGTTTATCTACCAGCTGCCTGAGTGAGCAGAGATAGCGAGTTCAGATGCCCTGAGAACTGGCCGCCTGCACGTGTCAGGTGTAATAATGATTACATCTCTTAGTAGTGGTATCGTGTCATAGAACCAGGGAAAGGTAGATCAAGAAAGGTCACTAGACATTGATTCCACTAGCCCTGGGGAGGTTAAATAACTAAGAAGTGTTCTCTTGGCTCCTTAGAGTCAAGTCTGAGACAGGCCTGGATAATCCCTGGGAAGGCTAAAGGTTGAATCTCACCTAAATGGTGCAGGAGGGGAGCAGAGGGGACAGCTGTGGGAATTCAGAGGCAGAGAGCTGCTGACATAGAACTGGCGATGAGTTGGGAGGACTGGCAATGGGAGAGGATGGCCAGAGGGCCCCAGGGATTTGAGGAAGTGAAGGGAAGAGTGGGTTGAGTGGCTCCACTTCTGAGAAGAAGCATTTGTGGAGCTGGTAATCGGAAATGTCCTTGCAGTTAATAAAAGTAGGAACATGGCTGTGAGCGTCTACTCAAGTCTTGTGTTCTTCTCAGTATATATGAGTATTACCTCAAATTCAATATGAATTCAGTATATATCTCTGAATATTACCTATCATATATATATATTTGTTTGTTTATATTTTGGCGGGAAGAAACTGCTTTATATGTGTGTCTTCTAATAACTCCTCCCCTGACTTTTGGAAGAAATCAAAGATAGATGTATTCTGAATTCTCTTACTTAAAGATTAAAATATTATAGTCACATGCCAGTGAATGGCCTACTTGATCAGGACATTTACATGTGATAGTTTCACATCCCCAGAACTTGACTCTGTAATCTTTGGTCCTGAAAATTTCAGGTTTCATGTCCATATTTATCATGGGTAGCTAGCCAGGCAAAAACCATTGAACCAACAATCTTTTTACAAGGCAGTAGGAGTAATCCCCAACAATTAAAAAAAAAAAAGAAAAAGAAAAAAAAGGTAGTAGAAATTGTAAATTCATTTCTGGATTTTAAGTTCACCTGAATGTACACATATTCCTGTAGACGCTCGTTTGCGTACACCTCACAAACCACACATGCATACACATTGACACACGCACACACACACACACTGGCAAAGAGAATTACTCCATGGCTTTGCGAACTTTTGTATATTTTGTTTTTGGAGTAATATACTGTGTGGCAAAATTTATAAAGTTTGATGCCAATACAACTATATTGTTGTACAATATACAGAAATATAACCCATATGAAACATATTTTCCTAGATTGCATAAAGTGGCCATTCGCACAAGGACGCTGTAGTGGAGGATGGAAGGATGAAGTGACTCCCCTAGGACTCTAACCTAGCAGAAGCAGTTCTCTGTGCTTTTATAAGGATGTAGAAGTCAGAGGGATTTCACATTCACCAACTTACTGTCTCCACCAATGATCCTGTGAAAGAGACAAATGCACTCAGGTGAAGCCAGCTGACTTCTGTAATCAGGGAGCTTCTTTTCTCAAGCTCCTGAAGAACCACAGCCATAGAGATGTTTTTAAATTTATTTCTTTATTTAATTTTAATTGTAATATTTAAAAATTTTAATTATTATGGATATATAATATGTGATCTGAAAAGTTCAGGAATTCATCCAAAAGAAGTACCTACATTCTTCACTGCTGGATCACACTGTGGCCACCAGATGGCTGAGGGGAGTGCTTTGAAGGTGGCTGTAGAGGAGAGGTGAGCATTTAGAACAGCGCTTGGCACATGGAAAACATCATCTAAGTGTGAAGATTATTGCTTTAATTATCACTATTGTTATCACAAAGTTTAGCTTTCTCTAAGCCAGTTAGCTAATAAAGATGTAGAAGGAAGGGAAGCAAGAAATCTCAAAATAAGTTGCTACAAGGGCGGCGCCTGTGGCTCAAAGGAATAGGGCACTGGCCCCTTATATCAGAGGTGTCGGGTTCAAACCCAGCCCCCAGCCAAAAAAGAAAAAAAAAGTTGCTACAATCAGTGCTGAATTTGCTGTTAGGAAAAGCAGGTGAGGCCATTGCCTGATGTCCACCCCGTCCAGTAATGTGTTACTTTTCCAGACAAACCAAGAAAAGGGCATTGATGCCTTAGCCAGCAGATGTGTGGAAGTTGATGTTGCACAGAATCAGCTTGGAAGGACAGAATCAACTTGTGCCATGGAACCAATCCTTCTGTTTTATTTGTGCTGTGACTCTTTAACTTGATTGTAGCTATTCTTCCTCAGGACAAAGTGAAAATGAAAGAAACATTTATGGGGCACCTGCTGCATATACATGTAATGTCAGATATTTTACGACAGCATTTCATAAAATCTTCACAACACTCCTGGGAAGTTGGTATTGTTGTCCCCAATTTCTAGGTGAGGAATCTGAAGTTTGAGGAGGTTAAATAATGTTCCCACCATCACACAACTTAGTAAGTGGCCACGCCAGGCCCCAGTGCAGTTCTGCCTGCTCTGACTAACCCCAATGTCCATGCTCTTTGCACTGCCCACGTCTCCTTGTAGAACTCAGAATGTGGGTGTAAAGCAGCTTCTTCCTGAATTCTACCAGGAAGAAGAGAGCAGTGAGTTTGGAGAAGGCAAAGCAGCTGAGAGTCACCTTAGCACCTCTCAAACAGGGTGGGAACAGATGACCTCTGATGTCCCTATGGGCCAGGGGTTCTCAGCATCCACACGAAGGTGTGTGGGAGCAGACAGTCCTTTGTGTGAGCACGCAGGATGGAGATCGGCACCCACTGGATGCCAGTAGTAGCACAGCACACCTGCCTGGTTGGGACAACTGAAAATGTCTCCAGACATTGCCAAGTGTCCTCTGCAGGACAAAACTGCCCCACTGAGAAACACTACTCAAGGCCCACAATCTGCAATTCTGAGACTTTGAACACAAGAAAGGAATGTAGCTGCTAAATATTAACAACCGAGGTCAACATTAGTCTGAGGCCAATGAGGAGCCTGGTTCTGCTGTCCTGGCCTCTGTGGGACAGAAGGCTAAAGTTGAGGAGTGAATACAAAAGAAGGAATTGATCCCTTCCGCAAAACTATGTTGTCTTTATTTTTCCAGCCAAATTAATATTCACTGAGCAAAGAAATTAATTACACAAACCCAAGGACTACTATGTGCACTTGTGGTTCCAGGAATCTCTATTTTTTATAATGTTCTTTTATAACAAGTATTGTTACTTTATTTATAAATGTTCAGAGGAAGAATAGCACCTGTAATCTGAACACACATGTATAGACACGTTCATATAATTGACATTTATATATATAACATAAATGTGTATAATGGTGTACACATATGTATATACGATGTATTATAAACAATATATATACAGAACCACATTGTATATGCTTGTCTTTTTAGTCTGTCCAGACAGTGTTAGTTGTGGCTAACAGTTCAGGCTTTAGAGTCAAGTTTTTCCACACTTGAATTGCTCTTCTGCCTTGACCTTGAGCAAGTTATCTAACATTTCTGTGTCTCAGTTTCCTCATCTGTAAGATCATGAGGTACCTGCTAAGGTTTAATAAAGGATTAACTAAATTGATGCATATAAAGCAATTTGGATAGGGTCTGACACATAGTAGGCACTTAGTAAACATTAACTATTACTACTATATTAACATCATGCACACACTTTAAAAATACATACGTGTTTTTAAGGAAAAAAATGGCAACTATTTGGTAGACTGGTTCTTTTACTGAGTGATGTATCATAAACATCTCTGTGCCTGTAAATCTACAACAGGATCCTTAAAGGTGTTGAGGAGTGTTGCAATTGGGCGTGCTTGGACTTCTCCTTACTTTCTTAGGATACATTCTTAGAAGTAAGATTGTTGCAATAGCAGCTGTGCCTGGTGGTGGGTTTGAACCTGGCCCCAGCCAAACTGCAATAACAACAACAAAATAGCTTGTTGGGTATTATGGTGGGGGCCTGTAGTCCAGCTACTTGGGAGGCTGAGGCAAGAGAATTGCCTAAGTCCAAGAGCTGGAGGTTGCTGTGAGCTGTGACACCACAGCATTCTACCAAGGGTGACATAGTTGAGACTTTGTCTCTTAAAAAAATATATATTGTTGCAAGAAAAGATCTATTTATTTCAAAGTCTTCTGGCACAATTTGGGTCCCAGGAGTTACATTACCCAGAGTTCTTTGTGATACCACGTATTTTACAGTTAGCTTGTTCTGAAAGGGGCTTAGGAGTTTTCCTGAGAGCAGTGGAATAATTAAATCAAGTCAGGGCACCTTGCTCCGTGGCTCCTCTGAACAGAAACGCGATGCTGAGATGCCGGGTGTGGGTGGTGTGAGCATCCAGGGGCAGTGACTCGCTGGTGCACGTGGGCTGGCTACCATGGCAGCATCTCTCCAACCCTGGCATGCTGGAGATATCAGCACATAAATAACTCCAAATGTGGAAAGTATCACCTGGCCCTGGGTGTCAGGCATCCTCAGTTTCAAACTGGGATGCACTGGGCCAAGTTAGAGCAGCTACACTGACACACATCTTTTGGGCTTTCTCTCTTCATTCACTCCCTTCACGGGGAATTCCTCTTGGCAAGGCATTACAGTCCTTGTGGCGGCAAAGACTTGTATAATTTAGAAGTGTGTTCCTAAAATAGCCGACTCCTAAAAGGGCCTCAGAGGTGGAAAAATGACCTGGAAGGGTTCCACAGGGAGGAGCCTCGCCGGGGAGAGCGAGTCACATCGAGCTGTGGGTGAGGCAGCAACGTGACATGTGTCCAACACTCTGTACCTGCCTGCTATCAAAGGGAGAGTCTGTAAAATTGGGTCATCAATAAATAAGGGCTTTAATATTTAGAGAAGATGTAAAATCATGGATTCATGAAATCTCGATGTTACAGAAATCTTCAAGGTCGTCCAGTCCTGCTGAATGGTCAGTGGCTTCTTGCTTTGCATTTACAGTTGTCCTGACAAGTGATCTTTAGCCTCTGCTTGGACATTTCCTGGGCCACATGTGGCCTGCGGACTGTGGGTTGGACGGCCCTGCTGTAAAATTATTGCTGTAATTAAGGTGAGAGAGGCTAAGGGCCTGAACTAAGATTGTGGAAGTGGGAATAAGGAGAAAGGGTGGGATTGAGAAATGAAAGCTATGGGAATTTGTGAATGACTGGATGTAGCCAGTGTTGAAGGAATGATTTTGATTCATTATCATTAATCTATCTGAAAGGATATTCTGTTTAAGTATAGCTTGTTTAGTCTTCACATGATTTAGATTTTCATTGTCATTCATTCAACAATGATGTATTGAGTAGCTGCCTTAGAGAAGCTTTTTTTAAATTTTAGAGACAGTCTCATTCTGTCGCCATGGGTTGAGTGCAATGGCATCATAGTTCACAGCAAACTCAGGCTCTTGGGCTCAAGTGAACCACTTGCCTCAGCCTTCCAAGTAGCTGGGACTACAGATGTCCACCACAATGCCCAGCTAATTTTTCTCTTTTAGTAGAGACAGAGTCTTGCTCTTGCTCAGGCTGGTCTTGAACTCCTGAGCTCGAATCCACCTGCCTCGGTCTTCCCCAGTGCTGGGATTATGGGTGTGAGCCACTATGCCTGGTGAGAAACCAGTGTGTAAGTGCGATGGGACTATGCATTGCACACACATATTGTGTATTGCTTGGTGCTGATCTTTAAGGAGATGATAGTTTAGTGGAACTTATTTAAAAGACCTGGAAAGATTGTTTTATTCTTAAGTCATGTCCAAGTTTGGACAACTGGATGTCCTCTCCTGGGACTTTGACATTTGAGCCAATGGCATAGGACCAAGATGTCCTTTGCAGTATGTACCTGAGAGCCTCCTTCAACCACGGTATGGACCAAAATCTCCGCCTCTTTGCCCTCTGGAGTTCAGCTGGTTCCGGTCTGTCCCCAAACCTGGTTTTCCAGGCTTTTCTTGATTCTGTGCACTCACTGCAGTCCTCTGAAAGCATCTCCCTTTCCTCTGCTAGTCAGAGTTGGTTTTGTCAGTTTGCCTTCCTTATGTGCTCATAGTTTCAGTTTTCTTATCTTTTTCCCCCCTCTACGTTTATGGAAACTTTCCAAGTTTGTTTTAGACATCACTGACTCAGTGTTCAGAAGTACCAACTCTCCCCCTAACTGCGTCTGAAGTTTATTTTAGTTCTTCTATTCCAAATCCATCTCCATCACAATCTCATCCCTGTGGTCTTGAGATTTAGACTGTTCTCTCCATATGGGTATCCTTTGCTCTTTTACAGGGAATTTTATTGCATCATCCAGTATGACAGCCAACATGCTTTATCTCCATCAAATACCAAATATCCGATATTTTCTGATTACAGGAAATAATACCTTCATTCTTGGAACATAGAAAAGTTACTATTTGATTCCTTAAATCAGTTTCATTATTAGGGAGAAAGCCTAGGGTCCAGAAATACAACTTCTAAGATTATACTCAAATTCATCCCTTTTCATTTTCCACATCAAAATATTTTGCCCTCAAATACAAAAATGTGTAGACGCTTCTAGATCTGCAGCTGTCAGTTTGGGTGTTTAATCTCTCTGTCATTGTACGGTAGAGTCCACTTCCCTCCGATTCACAAAAGACATGTCTTCCATAAGTAAGGCTCACCTGAGCATTCCCCTGGAATGTTCCCCTGGCCACCTTCAGACCTCACCTACATTGTAAATAAGAATGGACTAAAATGACCCCCTCACATTGTTACTGGTAGAAACCCTTCTCTCTTCGGAATCATCAATTGACTGATCTTCCTAGGCTTTCCCCCTTCGACCGACCCTTTCCCCCTTCCCCAGGGCTCATACCCAATTCCCACTTTTCTTAGCATTTTGAGCATTTTCTATAGAATGGGAAATACTTTCCTCTGGCTCTTTTATTAAATAAAGAATATCTTGCCCTATTTTTTCTGGTCACTCTTTTTATCATTTTAGAGGCTGAGAATAGGCTGGCAGTGTCGGTGCCACTATGTCACGCCAACACCGCATGCAGGAAACAGCTGGTATACGGATTGAAGGTACAAGCTTGCAAGAGGTGAGGCTCCCCATAGGTGCAGGAGAGCCCCGAGTAACCTCTGTCATGACCTTTTATTAAAACGGTGTACAACAGGTGTAGGGGCCCCACGCACGAGGACTATGCTTAATCTCTATGTGCTCTTTCCCCACTGGCTCGACTCGCACCCTGATGTACCTCCAATGTTCGAAGTCTAACACCTGCTTGCTAAGAAATGAGGGATCTTATCTCGTTAGAGCCCTAAGGTCCTTGAAGGCTTGTCTCCAGGCTGCAAAACATCTCTATGCCGGCCATGAGATAGTCCCGTTCCCAGAGCCTCCCTCAAGAACCGGTGACCGTTCCTATCAGCACGGTGCTCATTCTCTTACATGGTGGTAAGAGATTATATAGAGTTGCTTTATTTCATCTCTTTGAAGGAGAATGAGAAAGACAGCTTGTTATGTAGTACTATTTTCTTCCTTTATGTTACTGCTTGCATTTCCAACCGCCTGTGGTATATATTTATCATCCCGCAAATCTGGCCGTCCTCCTTGTCATCACTTTCTATCTCTAGCTCCTCATCACCACTTCTACTGAGCACACCTCTTAAACAAATCACAAATGTATCATATTTATTCATGTTTATTGCTACAACCCTAGCCCATGGTAATGGTATTTCTATTCTGGAATTTGGCTACTTAAGAGATGTCTGCATAGCAATTTGAGGGTGGCAAATAACAGAAAACAGCTTAAACAATAAAACATTTGTATTGGCATATACAATTCAAACCTCCAGAGTTAAGATAGATTTTAGGTAAGACTTGATTGAAAATGTCAACAATGTCACCAAAATCCTGGTTTCTTTCTTTCTCTCGTCTCTCTCCACCTTCTATTGTTTTATTTTGTGGCTGGAAGTGGCTCGCCTTGTCAACAATGGGGCTGCCAGGAAGTCTTAAAAACCACTCTGTCCCTGGCACCTAAAGTAGTGCTTGGGCCTTGTTTACTGAAGAAATCCACCATTTCCCTTCTAAGATCAAATAAAACCTCTCATCTGGTTTTAATAGCCTCTGACTCTGTTCATTTGTTAGATGGAACAGCATTGCCCACCTTGCTCTTCTTCATTTGGAGCAAGACCTGCCACATTAGAGAGCCGAAGTGGTTCTGTCTCTCTTGGGAAAAAGATATTTGCCTCTTGAAGATTCTATAAAATTAAATTAGAGTGTGTATAAATGCCTAGTGCACTTGATATATTCCAACAAATTTTTACTAACTTAAAATTGGAGACTCTATTTGGAGAACTTTGCACAAGAGTCTGTTCCAGTATTGATTTGTGTCCTGGAAAATAGTTGAGTGATCCCTGAGAAGCTATTTTTGCCATTTATCTTTATAAATACTTTTGATCTTTCAGGGCATGTGGCATTTTCCCAGGCCATTCAGGGACAGGTCGGAGAGGCAACTCCACAGAGCTGCTGGTCTTGTACACACTTCATCCTAACTCGATGTTAACATACACATTTTACATTGAAATTCTTTTCTATTATTAACCTCAAATCTCACTATATCCCAACCTGCAAGGTCTTTGTGGACGCTTTTAGTCCTTTGCTCTTGTTTTCACTTTGCAGGCTCTGCTTACGCTTGGCTAGATTTATTCTTTAGGTGTTGCTTTGTAAAGGCCCTATTATAAAAAATAAACAATCCTTTTTATATGAATTATTATTTCCAGAAAGTATTTCTTAATGCACTCCAAAATATTCACGAAGGTGAATCATAGGAAAGGAGCAATTATTATAGTTGAGTACTTTATTATTCATTGTCATATCCTCATTTTTGAAGTTGTCTTATTATAAAAACATTGCATTTTCACTGCAGAAACTTTGGAGAATGCACATGGGGAAAAACATTTGTAGTTTTATCACCCAAAGAGGCTGTTGTCACTGTGAGACTTTTGTCTTACAGACACACACACACACACACACACACAAATATCACACACAGAAATACCATTTCAAATAATCAAAATAGGATCAAAATATTCCTCCAATTTGCTAATGTTTTTCTCTCAACAGTAAGTTGTCTTCACAATGAACTCTTTTTATTGATTTTCTTACATTGAGACCTCTCACACACAGTAATCATAGGACATTTTTGCTAATATTTCTAACACTGGTTTTGTTTTCCTACTTAATTGCATTGGCTTTCCAGGACAAAGACAATTGTGATAATATTAGTGTATCATGTTCTTGACTTTAGTGGAAATGTGTTTTACTACATGTATGTTATGAGGTTTTTTTTATGTATGTGTGGATGTGTCTGAGTTTATGTGCTACATGAAAGGGGTCCTGAGAGTCCAAGATTGGTTTGGGCAATGAAATAAGTTACCATCAGTAAAGATTCAGGAACTGAATAAACTTAGAACAAAGTTTCAGCTTTGGGGAGAAAAGACAGATTTAAAGATGAAGGAAACCTAAGGCTGATTCATTGCTCCCCATTCCGATTCAGTAACAGCTGGCTGAAATTTATTTCAATGCCATTTTTAGGAGAGGCAAGCATGAGCTGGTCTACAGCTGGGGAATAAACCATGCAGATTCCCTTTTGCTGTCTCAGAGCAACACTTGAAAGCAGCCCCAAGATCTGAGCAGTAGCTAAATCAAGCAAAAGGCTGGCAGAACAGCAGGGCTTTTGCATGCAACAGAAGGTCCAGAAGGGAGGCCTGGGACAGCTAAACACATGACTGGCACAGAGGCTGAGCTGAGCATAAAGCTCTCAAGAGAAAGCTTGCCTCCACCAGGGCCATATAACTAAGCTTGAAGAGGAAATGACATGCGAAGTTTCCTTCCTACAGCTGTCATTGGTTCATTGAACAGGGATGTAAAGGTACATAAGGCAGCATTCGTGCTTAAGGTGGATGAAATTCCAACAACAACCAGGTGGGTAGTGAGGAGGAGCCTGGGCCTTGGTAATTAATCTCTTCTAATTCAAGTGTGAGTGGCTAAAAGAAAACCAATATGGGATTCTTCAAGATTAGCATGGCAAAACAAAGGCATTAAAAATACAGAAGCAGCACAAACATTTTGGCAAAGATTTCCTATAGGAAGAATAAAGTATTTTTTATTTTTTATTTCAGGTTAATGTGAGGGTATAAACAATGAGGTTGTAATGTTTGCATTTGTTAGGCAAAGTCCCTCTTGTACTTGTGTCCTGTAGGGTACAAAGTATTTTGATAGCATTTTTATATCGAATTAACTCAATACTTAGTGTTTCATCAACTCCATGATGAAAGGTCAAAGATAATCAAATGACACATCATATTGAGATGAACAAAAGATCTTGAAAGGTATGAAGGAAGAAAGATGTGGATTAGAGTTTAATTAAATTAAAAACTGAATTCCAGGTTTACAATCAGAATTAAAAGGAAATAAAGCAAAAGTAAAAGAGATTTTAGGAAAGTAGTTTACATATGCAGAAGAGAATATTAAAGTGATTTCTTGGAATATAGAAGAAAAGGACATTGAATATAAAGACAATAGGAAAATTATAAAATATAGCAGATATTAAAAATGTGAACAAAAGCCAGAAACAGGGATCCGGAGAAATGGAAAATAAGTTGCACTGAATAATTTTCACACAGTGGAAAACCACCTGAATCTGCAGGTCCAAAGGACTCACTGTACCTGAAGTGGAAATCCTAGTAAGATGAATAAATTTTGTGGACAAAAGAGATTGAATAATGAGAGCCATGCCTCCTGAAGCTTCTTCCTTCATCACACATCAATAGCATTTGGCAGTAGCTCTGATGGGGCTAAAAAACTAATATGGTCACACCAAATAGGAAAGCAGCAGGTGTCAGGCTTTCGCTTGACATGACTTCTCACTAATGAGATGGGGTCACCCCAGAACCAATGGGCAGTAATACCAGGAAGAAGGATTCCCTCCTTCCTACTGAGTACAAGGTGTAGGAAATCAAATATGGAAAGGTGGTTGTGGCTTCCTAACAAAGAAGCAGTTGCCAGAAGACAGTTGCTGAGATTTCTCCCAGTCCTAGATCCTCTCCTAAGGCTGTAAGATGATAAAACTTTCCTTCATTAGAGAATTTAACAGGAATTTAATAGTGTCCAGGCTTGCAGGGTAGGGACTCGGGGAGAAATTAAGCAGATCATTTTTGGGGTGAATAACAGTCCAGGTTAAAGCCATGTTCGTTCAAGGATTAAAAATCAAGCAATGCAAAACAGAATGGAATCTGACATAAAAATTATGAAATGATTTTGAAGGATAACATAAAAATAAAATAGAAGCAGAGAAAAAGCATGTTTTTGAGAATACTTTGCAGCAAGAAACAGAAATGCTCCTACGCTGAACTGTCAGGGAAAGAACACAGGAACTTTTGAAGCAAAAGTTGATCGATGACATGTTAGAACAAGAAACTGAATTAAAAATAGAGACATCCCTGCTGAACAAAGTAGGGAAAAATGCTGAAGCACATCTTAAAATGTTCTTAGAGATGTGTAAATTAAAACCACAGTGAAAATGGCTATAACCCCAAAGACTGACAGTATCAAGTGTTGGCAGGAACATAGAGAAACCCGAGCTTTCATACGTTACTGGTGGGGGTGAAAAACGCAACAGCCATTCTGGGAAGCAGCTTTACAGTTTCATAAGAATTTTAAACACATACTGTCCAGATGTCATAACAATTTCACTGCTGCCTAGCTACCTACCCAAGAAGAGACTTGCCTGCAAGTGTTTGTAATAGTATTACTTATAACAGCCTAAAACCCTCCAAAATCCATCTGTTAACTGGTGAATGGATCAACGGAATAGAGTACACATGTACTCAGCAGGGGAAAGAAACTAGTGACTGGTATATGCCACTGCATGGATGGACCTCAAATCCATTGTCACGCTCTCCTATAGTATGTCGATCTGGCAAAATCCCAGTCCTGAATTAATCCAGCTATTTGCATTTGCTTTTCCTACACTCAACTGTCTGATACTGTAAGCAAAAAATCCATAGTCTGACTAAATTCACGTCCTTATAAATTTATGGTTACTGATTTCAACTGGTCTGTACTCATTAGTTTCCCCGTAGGTCAAACTCCAGCCCTCCACAGCTATTTCACATGTTCTTTCTTCTCCTCGGATCTCGTATTCTTCCTATACGGTACTCCATATAGGGTACGCCCAGAAAATTATGAGACAGTACTTCTTCCTTCACAGAGAAGTAGATGCTTTCCCATGTCATTAACCCAC
Organism: Arctocebus calabarensis; assembly: GCA_963573935.1. NCBI lineage: Eukaryota > Metazoa > Chordata > Mammalia > Primates > Lorisidae > Arctocebus > Arctocebus calabarensis. The sequence goes on along the minus strand of CAUYON010075277.1, from coordinate 11,823 downwards.
AATCTTACTTTTCTGTTTATTTTGACTTTTTTTTTTTGGCCGGGGCTAGGTTTGAACACGCCACCTCTGGCATATGGGACCGGTGCCCTACTCCGTTGAGCCACAGGCACCACCCCTTTTCCTTTTATTTTTTATCCTTCTCACCTGTTCGAAGACTTGTCTTTCTTTTCTAATTTATTTGCTTGTTTTATTCCTCCCACCCCTGACTCCTTCAGGGATCAATAATTTATAAGTTGTTGACTCTGAATCTTCAACGTGGCCCTTTATATTATAAACTTCTCATAAATATTTAAAATGATAATCTCTTTCCCATCTTAAAAACAAACCTCAATCAGACTTGCTTTTCTCTGTAGAGGCCTCTTTTTACTCATTCACAGTAAAACTTCTTACATAGATCTTACTAAATGATTAGTTCTCAATCTAATTCTAACATATCTTTTATTATGCTATTGTAACTGCACTCATTAAATTCACCAGTGGTCTTCCTGTAACTGATTCTCATGGCCATTTTTCTACCCTTATTTTATTGTCCTTTCAGCAGTGTTCAGTGCTATTGACCAATGATGCCTCGTTTTCTCTGGAGCATTTTTTCCCTGGGTTTCCATGGCGGTTAATACTCTTGGGCTGCTCTATTCTCTGCATTGATTCTTCTCAGTCTCTCTGGTAGTCCCACCCCTTTTAATCTCAGGTATTTCAGGAATCTTCTGTTGAGCTTGGTACTCTCTTCACTCTACACACTACTCTTTTGGTACAACAGGGTCCATCCTCACTGCTTCACTTAGCGAATATATTCCAATGACCCTCAAAACTGTATTTGTAGCCTAGACTTTCTGCTGGGGTCCTTGAACTGTGTTTGTAGCTGATTATTGGATGTTTCCACCCGAGGGTCTCACAAGTACCTTAAACTCAGCATATGCACAGTTTACCCCATCATATCCAATCCCTGCTTACCTGTCTGCTCCAACTTCAGCTGTCCCTCTCTTAGCAAGTGGTATTACCATCTCCCTTAAAAACCAGAAACCTTAGTGTGATCCCTGATTTTCCCCTCTCTTCTCTCCTCTCACCCAACCAAGGACCGCAAACCCTAGATTCTATGCCTTAATTATCACTCAAATCTGTTCACTTCTCTTTGGCCTCAGTGCTGTTCTCTAGTCACTGTCACCATCATCCTTCATGTAGATTACTTAGATAGCATGTGAATTGGCTCACTACTGTCCCATTCTATACCATTCTTCATTTTATAGCTACAGGAAGATTTTTAAAAAGGTAAATTTGATTATGTTACATCTTTGCTTAGAATTTGTCAATGGTTTACCATCACTTGGAAATGCCAAATCCTAATATAGATTACCATATTTTATTTAGACCTTGTTTCTCTACATTTCCAGCTTTAGTCACTCATAGAATGTGTATATACTAAGTGTCTACACATACTTACTAGGGGATGAGCTACAGTGAATGGACCACTGCTTTTATGGAGGTTACCTTCTAGGGGAACTGGAGAGCATCAGTTCAAGGAACCTCTTTCTAAATCATAAACTAGGTGAAACTTAGAAGGTATCCAGAAGTACTATCCTAGAACTAATCAAATTACAATTACTTGTTCATTAGCATCCTTACTTATCAGACTGCTAACTCCATGACAGTAAGAGTTTGTTCTTGTTCATGACTACATTTTATAGCACTGAACATGGTATGTGGCACGTGGTAAAGTCATAGTAAATATTTTAAAAGTGACCAACTGGGATGTTAACTATGATTATTTTTAGTGCTGGAAGTATTGCTGATGATTTTCTTCATATATATTTTTTGTATTTTCTTCAATTAACATAATTAAAGGGGTATTTTATATCAAAAGAAATAAAAGCATAATTTGAAAATCAATAAATCTGAATCCACATGATTTTTGCTTACATCATCTCTAGGGAGGAAAAGGACATTTCTTTGAATTATTTTGTTTTTATGCAAACTGAAAAAGCACAAACAAAATGTATAATTTGCCTGAAATTGAGAAGCAAAGTTTTGATGGATTATTAGGTAATGGAAGCAGGTATAAAAATTCAGTTATCTTTCTACAATTAAGTGACAGAAACTTGCACTTACACTTTCAAAGAGACTGTGAAGTCACGGTAATGGGCTTTTTAACAATTTCTTGTCCATTAAATATTTAGCAAGGCTGGTGAATAGGGTAATGGTATCATATGAGGAGTTTCCAGACTTTTCTGCATAAAGTCAAAGAGTTCAAGGTGAACCTTTGTGACAATGAGCCCCCAAAGAATCGAGACCATAAATATGCATAATGTAAAGGACTTATCACTTAAGTGTTGCAGAAAGCATGCCGGAAACGCACTGCAGTGCAATAGTTTTGCATAATACTAATACCATCATTATTTATAGGTGAATTAGTTTTTAATTTAAGTATAAAATTCCATTACTGAGTATCCACAAGTTCTAAAAAAATGATTTATTCATTTGCCTGCTCTGTTTGTTTTTATACGGTATTTAATCTCTGACTTTTCTTAATGATTGTTGACATTGCTGAAAACTGGATCACTTAATCAGTGGATGGCATAAAATGGAAAAATCACTCTCCACGCTGCATTTCATTTTGCAATTATATGAGTGTATGGGCTCTTTTAGGGCAAATGAGAAAGCCCAGGGATTATCAAACACATGTTATACATATGAAAGAAGTCCTTCCATCTCCCTCCCTGTACAGTACTCTTTAGATTACTCTTTGCATAAGCTGTACTGAGCCCTCCGCTTCCACCACACTGTTAACAGTGTATTTTACTATATCATCTTTGATATTGGTGTACAAATTATGTATATTTACTTATGCACTCATAACAGACATATATTAGCAAAAATCAGCATTACTGTTTTATCACAATGCCCTATTTTGGTACATTAGACTTCTGGTGCAGCCTCAAGAAAAAGTATGGCACCAAGAGAGCTGTTTTCTTATCTCAATTCTGCCATTTATCAGCCATGATTTGGTACCTCAAACTGCCCTTTGTTTTAGATGCCAGAAAGGGGATTGACTTCCATAAATGTATGCATACGTTGAGCAAAATCAAGGAAATTACAAAAACCAAAAGCCCTGTTTGTTGACAAACATGATATCTGGGAAGACTGCTTCCCATTTGATGATGAAAACAACTGTGACAATGACAGTGATAATGTCATCATCATCTACCCCAACCAAATGTAGCCAATGAAGAACTGTACCGAGCCAAGGAAAGACAACAGCCTGACTTTGAGGCTGAGGCTAAAGTTTATGTGTGTATATAAATGTATATGTTATAAAAACTTATATTTATAAAATATATCATATTGGTATTTAAATACGTATAAAGATATATATTATAAAATACATGTATATATTTTAAAAAACGCTGTTGGTTACAGAAATAAATCTTCCGAATAAGAAAAGAATAGTATCAGTAGAGAATAGACACAGAAAGAAACAGAAATCATGGCGACATAAAAGCAGAAAAGTTTCTTGAAAGGGGTCTATAAAAAATAGAATTAAAAATTCAAAAGAGAACTGCACCTAGATAGTTACTACAGAGGAAGAGAGGAAAAAAAAAATCTCACTGCATATGTTGTTTACCTGAAAAGGAATAAGAAGTCTTGTTGGCTCAGAAGACTCCTTAGGAAGGATAAAAATTCTAAAGAACAGTGGAGTACTCATTTCAAAGGCATAAGGAAATTTTTGAGACCTTACCAATTTCATGTGTATTTAAATTAGATTTCATGTGTAAAGGCAAGAGAAATACATCTCATATATGCAAGGCATGGAGAAATACTTAAAATTACTGGATGTTTTATTCCAGTGTTCCAAGATTAAGCAAAACATGGTATAAAACATTATGGGTTTTTTTGAAGCCACTCAAACAGAATGAAGCCAAATATTTATAGCTAGTTAAGATTTTAAGTGTAAATTTTAATTTCTATCCTTTAATGAGATATATGTGATCTTAAATTTTAATTAGCAATAATTTTGACCTAAGATGTCACATAAGGTGGGAGTATATGTATGAGGGGAAAGGTGTTCCCTGTGGTTACACACACACACACACACACACACACACACATGTGCGCGCGCTCTTACATACTCAGCTGCTGAGTGCAGACATATTAGACAGCCACACACTGTGCCATTTGCTTGCAGCTGGCATCTCTTCTGATAGGCTGAAGTGCATCTTCTGATGGGCTGTGCCATCCAGGTGGTAAATGTTTTGAATCTCATCCAGGTTGAATGAGTGAGTAGACTAACACATTATTAAAACTGATCTCTTCTTTTATCCTCGCCTGTATATTCTCCTGGGCATTTTCAACCTCACTTGCAGTTAGTACATTTCTGCCTCTCCTTCCTTCGCATAAGTCACCTCCTACATTTCTGTGCAGTCGCCTAACAAGTCTGAGGACGCTGATGATGTTGCGTTTGTCTTATGTTTTACAATTTCAAGATTTCTTTGTTCCCTGTGCACATATAATTTTGTGATTTTCTGGGACCGTGACTATTATTTCTGACTCTTTTTAATATTAGTGTCTTGAGGTGGCACCTGTGGCTCAAAGGAATAGGGTGCCGCCTCATATACTGGAGGTGGCGGGTTCAAACCCGGCCCCAGTCAAAAACTGCAAAAAAAAAAGAATAAAATTATTGTCTTGTCTTGTGGACACTGTTGGGTACTTTTGGGGATTGTAATTCCTCCCAGGTCATAACTGCTGGATCTCCATGGTAAGTGGATACATAACTGAGCTCTTAAAATCTTCTCCCTACCCCTTTAAAGACATATTGAATATTAAGATTTGAAGGGCTCTTAGACCTTGTCTTTTCATTTTAAAAGTGATTAGTGTGAAAGTGGCACATTGATTTGGTTCATTAAGCTTATTGGAGGCAAAGCGTAAACCAGCGTCTAGATCCCCTGCTTCAATTTCAGGACCTTTTAACCAGGTTAACTTGTTTTTGGACAAACATATGGTTCTTTGTATTACTAACATGCACTGCATTTCTAGCCAAAAGCTTATCATTTTGGTGTTTTAGATTGTGGTCCAAAAATCAGAATTTCATTCTTTGACACCATCTGCATAGCCAGCCTTTCACCTCCCATAGCCTCCTTTCTCTTTGAAACTCCCAACTGTTAGCTGGAAGAGGCAATGACAACACCACCTGTGCCCTCTCAGATTCCTAATCAAACCCCTCCCAGTCCCAAATGATGTTTCCTACAAATGACTTTATTGTCTAATTAACTAATAATTAATATTTATTGAGAGGCTATTGTGTGCCAAGAACTGGGCTAGTTAGTTTTTTTCCTACTGAATACTGATGGAACTGGCAGTAAACTTAATGGATATTTGGGCAATATGCAAACAAATAAGTTGTCGTTCTCCCTACTAAGGGTATTTTGTCTTTCCCCACAAAATTCTAGAGCTACACCTAAGATATCTCGGAGTAAAATTTCCATCTTATTTTTCAAAGATTCTATTTTTTTCTTCATTTATGTAAGAGATGTGTGCTTATTTAGACACATTCGGAAATGTATATAAGCAAATAAAGGGAAAATATATGCATATGTATTAGAAAGATCTGGAAGGATGTAATCTGAATCAAATCTCCTTGTGCTGTAGGACTTGAGGTAGAGAAGGGTGGAGACTGGAGAAGTTTTCCTTTGTTCATGATTGTATGGCTTGATTTTTATGATCATATATTGCTTTTATAATTAAAGAAAAGATCAAAATGTAAAATATGAAACAAAAAACATCAAGAATGTATGATGGACATTTTTCTAACGCTAGAATGAACAATGTGTTTTTATAGCTACATGCAGAAGTAGAATCATAAAGACTTTTCACATCTGTTGACATAAAAAGGTAAGATTTCTAGATATGAAAAAAATTATAATGAACAATTTATGTAAATAATTTTGGATTTTTCCAACATATCTGACACACAAAGCATTCTTATCCTTAGTACACAGTTGCAATAATCAATATAAAAAGATGACATTCCAATGGACCATAACATAATAGGACATTTTATACATAAAATATTGCAAATGGAAGATATATTGCATGTTCAATAATACTTTTTATTAAAGAGCTGTATTTTGTAACAGCTTTTACACACCATATTTTTACTTAGCTAATTTGCAAAGATGAAAGAATAAAATTTTTCATATTGAACATAAAAATGTAGGGTAATTTTAAAATACAAAAGATTCATTCATTAAAAGTTTCTAATATTTTATAACTTCAATTTTATTTATAAGAGTTTTAAAAGGAAATTATCATAGATGTATCGAAATTTACTTTCAATGATTGATACTACGTTATATGCTATAACAAAAAATAAAATTAGCCTATAGGTTAATGTAAATTATGACATGTCTATTCTGTAGAATACTATGTAGTCTTTAAAAATGATATTAGAGAAAAATACTTAATGAAGTGAAGAAATGGGCATAATATATTGTTAGAAGAAAAAAATTATAAAACATAACTTAAGGTTTTAGCCCCCTTCTCTCCTCCCCAAAACATACATATATAGAAAGTTTTGATGATATACAAGAACAAAAAGTCAGCAAAAGGTGATTTTGGTGAAGGCTATAGTTGATTCACATTACTCTTCTATATTTTTTTCTGAATGGTAAATTTTCTATAATATTTATGTATTTCTCTAGAATCAAAATCAAACTAGTAATTAAAATAGGTAAATAGGAGTGGTTATTATAACAACTATTAACATTAAGAAAAACTTTTAAAGTAAATTGAAAATTGGATTATCAATGATCTACAAAGTGCATAATGATGACTTTATAGAATCCTATATTATTTTAAAGTGCATTCACACAGTATTTCACAGTAACTTGTCTTATTGTTTGAAATAGAAAACTGATACATGTACTTCTCCAATGTAAATTACTATGCAAATACTACTTCACACTCCTCTCTCAGCCTGATTACTTCCCCTGAACTCCTTCTATATAGAAATTATAGAATCACCACTGGTAGAGAAGTTGTTTTCTCTGTTTTACAGATGGAAATATTGAAGGTTCGAGAGCAAGTTTCTTGTGCAAATTCATGTCACTAGCATGTCCCAGTGTAGTGTTGAATCTAGGTCATCAGTATATCTTGTTTAGGGCTCCTTTCTTCTGCCCTAGACTGTCTATCGACACAGGAAATCTAGAGTTGCCAATTTTTGTTTTTTAGTGCAGTGACTCATAGGAAGAAAACTTAAAAGAGTTAAAATAAACTGATATTTAATGTTAGGTTTTTATCAGATTGAGAATATAGCTTGCAATATATTGGTGGTGTCTATATCTTGCTTGGTTTGACACGACTGAGAGATAATTTTGACAGATGCTATTCCATGTCGAATTGTGCCCCCTGCACCACAAAGATATATGGAGCCCTCAGTACCTGAGAACTGGACTTACCTGGAGATGAGTCATTCCAGACTTAATTATTTAAGTTAAAATGAAATCGTTAGGTTGGACCCTGATCCAATAATGGCTGATGTCCTTATAAAAATGAGGAAATTGGGCTTGGCGCCTGTGGCTTAAGCGGCTAAGGCGCCCGTCACGTATACCTGAGCTGGCGGGATCGAATCCAGCCCAGGCCTGCCAAACAACAATGACGGCTGCAACCAAAAAATGACTGGGCATTGTGGCGGGCTCCTGTAGTCCCAGCTACTAGGGAGGCAGAGGCAGGAGACTCGCTTGAGCCCAGGAATTGGAGGTTGCTGTGAGCTGTGATGCCATAGCACTCTATCCAGGGTGACAGCTTGAGGTTCTGTCTCAAAAAAAAAAAAAAAGGAAATTGGTCATAGAGACATGTATATAGGGAGAATGCATTATCAATTTAAAAGAAGTCAGGCTAATGTATCTATTAGCTAAAAAATGCTAAAGATTGCCAGCAAACTTCCAGAAGCTGGGAAAGAGGCCTGGAACAGATCTTTCCCTAGTGCCTTCAGAAGGCCCTGCTGACATGTCAGTTTGGGACTTCTGTTCTCCAGAACTGAGATAGTAATTTTTTATTATTTAAGCTACTCAGTTTGTGGCATTTTATTATGACAGTCCTAGAAAACTAATACAGATGCTAAATTGGAAGACATATTTCTCATGTTCAGTCAATTGGCTTTTAGTAGAAATATGACCTTTAAAGTTTAGCAAATTTAATTACTAGAATCAGATGTTAAAGATACATAACTCTTAAAAAGGCCATCTTGCTCTGTGTGTGCACCTACATATTTATGAGTTACAGTTTCTGTGTATTGTGAAAATTTTATGGTCACAATAATAATCACATTGAATATAAATTCTTATTTATTTATTTTCAGGTGTCAAATGATGCTTTATTGAAACATTTTCCATTGTCCTTTTTAACTCGCTGGGCATTCCACAACACCACTGTTAATGTTATCTATGATGTCACAAGGGTGGCGGCCATCAACACTGCAGACCCCAGGATCTCTGTAATGGTTCCAGAGAGCTCTCTAGCTAAAGTTTGGTGCCGCATCTGGCTGGCAATGTTGACAATTTCATCAAAAGTGATATTTCCGTTGTGTTTAATGTTCTTCTGTTTCTTTCTGTCTCTGGGTGGTTCCCTGAGGGCTTTGATGATGAGAGCAGAGGCAGAAGGTACCACTTCAATCTGGGCCTGTTTGTTCTGGATAGTCGGTTTCACTGTATCCTCAGACCCTTCCAGTCACTGGTTGACTTGGCAATGTCATCACTATTCTTCTTTGGAGACAAATCCTGGGGGCTGATCTTGGGGACTAGGGCAGACATGGCACCAACTTCACCACCAGTGCACCTCAGGTACACGACTTTGATCTCGTTGGGGTCAAACTTAGGTGGCATTGTAGAGGTGGCTAGTATTGGATGAACCTGGATTTGGGAAGATCAAAGACCGTTGCACCTCAGCCTCCTTCAAGCTGGAAGCCAAAAGTATTTTTTCTTTTTTTTACCATAGTTCAAAGGATCTATTGGATTCCCAATCATTTCATTTAATGTTTAGATTTTCTGGATTTTTGGTTCTAATTTGAGAGTGAGTAGCGGGGTTTTCTCTTCTGAGTTTGAAGCTTTTCGATCAAATTAATTCTGATCAGAAATTTAGAAATCAAGAAACAAGGATAATGATGTGGAATGGTAGGGTATATTTTTCAGAGTTTACAAAGCAAAAATCACTCTAGGTACTTCAAGTAAGAAGAGATCTAATATAGACAAATGAATACTTTCAAAACCCTTAGAAGAGCTGGGGGTACATAAGGTCAAGGCTGTAACTTGATCTCAGGTTCACTACTAGCTTTTAAGGAATCAGGAAGTTGCAAAAATCTCATGAAGCTCCCATAGCACCAAGTTATGAGATTCATGAGGCAACATGCAGACATCGTTAAAAACAAACAAAAAATTCCTTCTCTTCTACCTTCTAGTCATGCACAAGGAACTCTCCTTGGCTTTCTCTAACCCAGAACTCTGCTGTATCCCTGAGATACAGATGAAAAGTAAAGGGGGATTTTGGAGCCAAATTGTAAATAGATAATCTGCACAGAGCCTTAAGCAATATTAGATATGGGCTCTTTTTCCTAACTAGGTTCCAACTAAATTTTCCAAAAATGCAGTGTTCGTTATTATTCAAAGATAATTATGTTCAGTATTTCTATTGTAAACTAAGAGTAAGGTCTCAATTTGCCTTTAAGGCAACACTGATTTTCCAAATAAGAAAAAGGTTTATTTTTTGAGAAAAGCAAGTGTTTCAGATTTTAGAGTAGCTGTAATTTTAACAAACTGTGGCATATGTACACCATGGAGCACTATTCAGCCATAAGAAAAGATGGAGACTTTACATCTTTTATGTTTACCTGGATTGGATTGAAACACATTTTTCTTAGTAAAGTATCTTAAGAATGGAAAAAAAATCCTATGTACTCAATACTAATATGGAACCGATATATAAACAACTACACGCCCACATGAAAGAGAAAACACAAATATAGTCTAGCTAGGGGGAGGGGAGAGGTGGAGGGGGAGGGATAGAGAGGGGGTAGGGAGGGAGAGGAAGGACAGGGGAGGACAATTGGCAGGATTTCACCTAATGTGTACAATGTGAGGGCCAATTGGTGGGATCTTACCTTAGGCATAAATGTGAGGGTGTTCATCATGTCCCCTGGTTGCAGGGCTCGACTACAACTTGAACTTTACCTTAGAAGTAGAGAATAATGTAACCTAAAAATTTAAACCCTCGTATTAGTTTGAAATAAAAAAGACAGTGAATATATTAATATGATCAGGTATTTAAATATCAGTCAGGTTGGTGGGTTTCTGCTAAGTTTAGAGAAACCTTTATTGAAGCAACTTGCTCTATGTGTTAGAAGTGAGAGTTTGCAACTTACTGGGAACTTGCTAATTGCCCTATGCTAGAAGCTCTCCCTAGGATGAAGTCCTCCAGGCTAAACATTTGCCATAGCTGTAATTTTCTGATAACATCTGCAAAGACACCATTGCCATAGCATAAAAGACAGCAAAGCTAGGAGTCCAAGAGACTTTTTGGGCTCTTTTTCTTTATGTTCTTTTGTACCTCCAAACAATGAGACTGGGATATTGTGGCCTTGATCTGCATGCTTGTAGCCTTGAACTCTGTCCATCAGACATAGAACAGATTGACAGGAAGAAATATTCATAGCATACTGAAAAAGGTTTTTAGGTCAAAATATTTAACCGTTGGCTTGAGGCCACTCTTGGTCCTGAGGGCAGACTTGTCAGTGGATTTGATAGTGAGACCAGGAAGGACCACAAAACCAGAAGGACCTGGAACCAGTGAAGTTTCAAATTTTGTGGCCAGTATGCCCAGGGTGGGCATATTGCCAAAAGTGAGGTCACTTACAGTCTTAGAAAAATCATGAATTCTTTTGCTACTGCATTTGAGGAAAAGGTAGGTCACAAAGGAGAAATGGTCACATTTCCAGGGGTTGGAGAGAGCAGGGCACCAAAAGAGGGAACAGGAAGACTGAGTCAGGGTAAGAAAACATGGCATGCAAATGCACAGGGGCCACTAAAGCCAACAGCCATGGCTGTTTCAGCCTAGGGGTAGCAAATGTGTACGGTACAGAGAGATTTCTTAAAGCATATTGTTAGGGGAATCTCAACCCTGGGACAGAGTATAAGGGGAGGAGGTCATAAAAAGCTAACGGTGTTTAGACTGAAACAAGATTGAGGTTTAGAAGAAGAAAGTAGATAATATATTCTACTTCTTGGCAAATGCATCGTTTGATTTTTTGTGTTGGAAAAAAACATCCATCCTGATTGATGTTTAAATACGTGATCATATTTTGTGTGGACTTTTTTCTTCAGTAGAGAAAGAAAACAATAGAAAAACAATAGAAAACAGGTGAGCTAATACAGAAAACCCCTGCTTCAGGTGACTGGCTTAGAGAGGAATGTGGTATTTAGAAAAGGAATCCTATTTATGCCTTCTGGATTGGTGCTGAGACTTGATTTCCCCATCTTGGATGGGCTCCAGGAGTTAGTAACCCAACGGCAGCCAACCTGAGTTCAGGAAAGGTCCTTGTTTTCGATGCATCACCGGCAACATCCATTCCCAGGGAAGATGCTTTAACCTGGAGCACTGCTTTTCAAATGGTGTGCCATGAGAGGACCTTAGGTATGGCATGAATTTTTTTTTTTTTATTGAATCATAGCTGTGTACATTAGTTCAACCATGGGGTACAGTGTGGGGGCTTCACATGCAATCTGAGATATTTTTATCAACCTGATTGACATACAATTCATGATATTTTCTCGTTTACTATATGAA
>CAUYON010075272.1:0-35655 GCA_963573935.1 Arctocebus calabarensis | reverse complement strand
ATAGTGATCAAGGAAATGCCATGAAGGATATCTGTAACAGTATGATCAAAATATTTCTGAATGTATATGAATCGTGCCCTGTGATTGCACCAATGTACATAATTATGATTCAATAAAATTATTAAAAAAAAAAAGAAAATGTTTCAGATTGTATATGAAACCAGCACATTGTACCCCTTGATTGCACTAATGTACTCAGCTATGATTAAATAAGAAAAAAAAAAATCCCTGAAATCTATAGTTCATCTTTTCTTCATTCAATTCTCTCTCTCTCTCATTCACTTGCTCTCTCCATTCTCTTGTTTACTTCATTCATTTCTATCATCTATCTATGTCCTTTACAACTTAAAAGAAAATTATCTAGTAACAAGCAAAAAACTGAACAATTGATCCCCTGAACTCTACATTTGAAATGGTTGAATTGTGGAGTGTGTAAGTTATATGTGAATAGAGTTGTTATTTTTTAATCTGTAGGCTGCTACATATGAGGATAATAGTGAGAAACCTTCACCAAAACATAATCATGGTTTAGCACCATAGATCATAACTGTAATCGCACCAATTTCAGAGATGGAGGCCGAGAGATCAGAGGAAGCTAAGGGGTTTCAAACCAGACTGAGCAACATAGTATGACCCCACTTGTCCAAGAAATCAGTGCAAAATTTCCCCAGCAGTGGTGACATGGGCCTATATTCTTGGCTTCTCAGAAGTATAAACTCAGGAGGATCACATGAGATTAGATGCTTGCATTTCCTTGAGCTGTGATGGTACCAGTGTATTTTTCTGGGGCAAAGGGGGAAACACAGTATCCAATCTATAACAAAGATACTATATAGGTGCAAGAAAATTCCAATCGCATACAAAATATTTTATAAACATATCCCAAATGGGATTTATTACCAGGATTGCCAGTCTAGATCTATATGGGAAAAATCAACTAATAGAACCCACCTCATTGGTAGAATCCATAAAGGAAAACACACGGTCACCTTAAGAGACACAGAAAAGGCTTTTGACAGAGGAACAAATCTTGTTGACAGCATTTTTTGAAAATATTACATAAGGGGAGGTGCCTGTTGCCTAGTGAGTCAGACACTGGCTCCATATACGGAGGGTATCAGGTTCAAATATGGCCCCAGCCAAACTACAACAACAGCAACAACAAATTTTTAGATGAGAAGGGCATGTCTTCAGGACTACTAATTGGATTTACAAATGATTGGACACATATAATGTGCTATATTCACACAATGGTTTAGTTTTCAACAATCAAACAGAATGAAGTGCACATTTATGTTACAATAGTAATGAACTTTAAAATCATTATGTTTTGCCTGAACCCATCTAACTAAATGCAGGATAGAAATGTCTTTATATAATAACTAAGAAAATGACATGATGGCTATGTCAAACAGTCTGATGAAAATGTTTCAGATTGTATATGAAACCAGCACATTGTACCCCTTGATTGCACTAATGTACTCAGCTATGATTCAACAACAAAAATAAATATATCAATAAATAAAATTATATGTTAAGGGAACAAGGACACTTACAAAATACCCACACAGAGCATGACTGAACTCAGAGGAAAACATCAAGACAAGGCCGATTGTCTGCTCAGACAAGGGGCCGGGGAAGGGTAGTGGAGAAGATGAAAAAGACTGCTGGTAGGTATTGATGTTTTTTGTGTTGAAGGGGAAAAGACAAAGTTCTAAAATTAGATTGTGATGACAAATGTATAATTGTGTGACTATACTAAGAAACACAGAATTGTATACTTTCAAAGAGTGAACTACTTTTTTCTATGAAGAAGCTACTTGATGATGTTTTCCAAAACTTGAGGTGCTCAAAATACTAACAGCAGAAAAAATACCCATGCCACGAGAGTACTTGAGAGACAGTCAACCCTATCTCCCTGTTTCCACACAGGTTACCATGTATTGACATGGAAGACACATTATTCTATCCTACTGAAGCTGTCATTTTCTTTTTCCTTGACACAGCGTCTGACACCTCCCTCCTGGGTAGAGTTCCCTGATGTCATCCAAGCTAACTGCAGTGTCAAACTCCTGGGTGGACAGATCCTATTGCCTCAGCCTCCTGAGCATCTGGTAGTCCAAGTGCTCTCCCACAGTGCCCAGTTACTTTGGACCACCTTCTGCCTACCGGAGTATTAATATTACAGGTGTGAGCCACCACTCAAGACTTTGAATTTGGGATATTTTACGAATTATGCTTGGTGGCCAGCGGTGGTCCTTCATGCCTGTCATCTTGGCACTTTTGGAAGTCCCAACAGTTGCATTATCTGAGTTTCTGAATTGGAGTCCACCCTGAGAAATAGTGACATCCCCATCTCTGGAGATAAAAATGGCCAGAAGTTATGCAGGTGCCTTGAGTCCCTGCTGAGGGAATAGGTTCACTTGATGACAGCACTTGAAGTTCGCTTTGAAATATGATACCAAGGCACTCTACCGAGGGCCACAAAACAAGACTCTGTCTCAATACATAAATGAGAAAACAATTGGTAGGGAACTTACACCATTTTTACTTTTGACCACGAATTTTCAGTTGAAATTTTCCCCTAGATTAGATGTCAACTAGAGAAATAATTCTCTCATAGGGAAATTGTTTTCCTACAACCTCTATTAATCAACCCTTTGGATTTTAGGTAATTATGACCCTTTGATATCCTACATTCTTTTAGTCACTGGGAACTGCACACACAATGATCTCTTGACTCAAGTCAGGCTTTTCCTATGCACACAAAAAGATAACGAGGATACCCTCCACATCTAATTTTGGGCTTTTTCAATTAGGCCAATACTCCCTTGCCCCATTCAGACTGAATCCATGGAACAGACATCTCTGGAGAACACCCAAACATTAGATCAATTGGCCATATCCTAACAAACCAATAACAAACCTTGTCCTGACTAAATGTTCCCCCCAATGGGGCTACAATAAATATCCTCCTTTATGTAGTCCCATATTCCATCTACCTACTGACCTCTGCTCATATCATGGCTCTTTGAATCTGTAAGTAGCAAATTTTCTTTCTTCCTTTCTTTTTCTTCCTTCCTTCCCTTCCTTCCTTCCTTCCTTCCTTCCTTCCTTCCTTCCTTCCTTCCTTCCTTCCTTCCTTCCTTCCTTTCTTTCTTTCTCTTTCTCCTTTCATTTTTTTTTCTCTCTCTCTCTCTCTTCTTTCTTTTTCATGAGACAGCCTCTCACTATGTTGCCCAGGCTAGAGTGTCATAGCATCAGTTTACCACAAACCAACATTCAACTCTCGGGATGAAGGGATTTTCTTGCCTCAGCTTCAAGAGTAGCTGGAGCTATCTCAGCACCTGTGGCTCAACGGGCTAAGGCGCCAGCCATGTACACCTGAGCTGGCGGGTTCAAATCCAGCCTGGGCCCACCAAACAACAATGATGGTTGCAACCAAAAAAATGGCTGGGTGTTGTGGTGGATGCCTGTAGTCCCAACTACTTGGGAGGCAGAGGCAAGAGACTCACTTGAGCCCAGGAATTGGAGGTTGCTGTGAGTTGTGATGCCACAGCACTCTATCCAGGGTGACAGCTTGAGGCTCTGTCTAAAAAAAAAAAAAAAAAAAAAAAAAAGTAGCTGGAGCTAAAGGCAAGCACCACAACCCTTGACAACCTTTTGTATTTTTGTACAAACCAGGTGTGTGATCTGAGATGAGAGTATCTTGGTTTTTCTCAGAATTGTCTACAACTTCTGAGCTCAAGGGATCAGCCCCCCTTGGCTTCCCACAGCACCCAAGTACTGTAGTCATGTGTATCAAAGTCATTGAGTTCTACTTAAAAATTGACCCTTTAAGTAGTGTCAAATCCACAGGCCCCATTAACACATAAGGATTATGTCAGGACTGTTTTGAATATCTCTGGTGGCAGTGTTTTGGACATAGGGATTATGTCAGGACTGTTTTGCATATCCCTATTGGTGGCAGAAATCACCACAATTATGCCCACATCTGTTTTTTGCTTATCAGGTTTGATTAGTAAATTTGTATTGAATGTGTGGCATAAAATAACTCTTCTACTTCCTATATGGCCCAAAAGCCAAAAGTTTGGACACACCTGGCCAGGATGTGAGGAATCTTGGAATGTTCCAGACACGCGCATGTTTCCTATGACCAGAATAAATTACTAACTGTATAGAGTACACTACTGGATATATTATCTATCAAGATTTAGAGATAGGAACTTCAGTAGGACAACTAGCATCAGAAAGAAGCCTATTCTTGAAAAAGAAATAAAATATCAGGAAAAGTAGAACTGAGAATTGTGTGACATACCTGACAGTTGTGTGAAATCACTCTATGACCTTTGGGTTCGGGTTTGCGGTCTATATCATTTCAGGGCACCACTAGGTATAAACCATACTCTCCCACTTGCTTACAAATCCATGACGTGAACAGGAAATGAAGGGTTGTTGAATCCCTTGGCAGGATATACAAACAAACTTATGGAAGCAGGAATTAAGTGTGGAGAACAGAACTCTACTCTTTTGTAACAATTTGAACCCAAAGACAAACCCAGATAGCCATTACACATGCTTATCAGGAATAAGGTTAAACATAAACATTGTAACCCAGGGAAACACCCATTGTGATGCCATCCATGATGACCATGTAGTGAATTCATCCTGTAATGTCTGGGATGCAGGCTTCTTGTCCAAGATAATAAGTGATGCAGGCTTCTTGTCAAAGATACTAAGTGGCCTTTTCTGCTTAGTTCAGCTTGTATCCCTCAAGGATTTGAACCAGGACACTTATTAGCTCTCCATCCACTGCCAGAAAAGTGATCACTCATTTGTGCCTTATTGATCCTATTGACGGTTCAGATTTCCAGCACTAGGCTGAGACAACATGCAACGACATTTGAAATTTTGGATAGGGCGGCGCCTGTGGCTCAGCGAGTAGGGCGTCAGTCCCATGTGCCAAAGGTGGCGGGTTCAAACCCAGCCTCAGCCGAACTGCAAAACAGAAAAATAGCTGGGCATTGTGGCGGGCGCCTGTAGTCCCAGCTACTCGGGAGGCTGAGGCAAGAGAATCGCCTAGGCTCAGGAGTTGGAGGTTGCTGTGAGCAGTGTGACGCCACGGCACTCTACCAAGGGCGATCGAGTGAGACTCTGTCTCCACAAAAAAAAAAAAAAAAAAAAAAAAAAAAAAAAAAAAATAAATTTTGAACAGCACTGTGTATAAAACTTCAACACAGGTGACAAAACTGCATGGAAACACTTAAGTAGGACTATATATATATATATTTTTTTTTATTTTTTTCACACAGAGCCTCAAGCTGTCACCCAATGTAGAGTGCTGTGATATAACAGCTAACAGTAACCTACAACTCTTGGTCTTAAGCAATTCTTCTCCCTCTAACTCCCAAGTATCTGGGACTACTGGTGCCATAATTCACGGCTATTTTTTGTTGTAGTTTCACCAGGTTAAGGTTAGAACCCAATACCCTCATTATATGGGGCCAGTGCACTACCCACATTGCCACAAGTGACGCCCCTAGAACACTGTTTCATGTACCTGTTTGACTCCTACCCCACAACATCCACTTGAGAGAAGCTTACAAATTTATGATGCCTTGGTACAGCCTCAACTTGGTCATAGATTCACAGATCTTTAATGTGTATAAATTGTTTGAACCACCAAGGTAATTCTGGTCTTTTTAGATGAAGTAAATGTTTACTGGTTCGTTTGTTGGTTTGTTGTTCATGGGTGTTTGTATGTGTACTTTTGAGATACAAATTCCATATGTGGCCCAGTCTAGTCGCTCGTGGCCTCTGCCTAGATCATAACAATCTCAAACTCCAGGAATCAGGCAATCCTCCTACCTGAGACGCCCATGTGGCTAGGTTTGCAGATGCCTGTCACAATGTCTATATAATTTTTCCCTTTTTAGTAGAGAAAGGGTCTGAATCTTGCTCAGTCCATTCTCAGCACCCCCTCATTCAAGAACTCCACTCATCTCAGACTTTCAAAAGGCTAGGATTATAGGTGTGAGCCACCAAGTTTGGTCATTTTCTCTTTCTTTGTTTCCCTTCATCCTGTCTCTCTCCCCCATCCCTCACTTTATCCTTCCTTCCCCCAAATCTTTCTCTCTCATTTGCTTACTCTCTCAATTCCTTTCTTTTTTTCATAATTTTCTTTCCTCTATCTCTCTCTTCTACAATTAAGGGAAACTTCTGCAATAAACAAACAAACTATACAAGTGGTTCTTGAATGTATAGTCTTGAACTCTATACTTCAAATGGGTGAATTGTGTGGTGTGTGATTTATGTCTGTATATAATAGTTGTTTTTTAATGTATGGGCTGTTATCTATGAGGAAAATAGAGAAAAATCTTCACCAAAACATAAGCGTGGATGAGCTCCATAGCTCACACCTATGGTCCCAGCAATTTTAGAGGCCAAGGCATTGGAAGCTAAAAGTTTTCAGATCAGACTGAGTAACATAGTGAGAACCAACTTTCCAAGAAATAAGTGTTTCCTCCATAGTTTTGTCATGGGTGTGTACTCTCTGCTACTGAGAAGGATAAAGTTGGCAGATCACTTCAGGTCAGCAGCTTGCATTGCCTTGAGCAATAATGGTACAAATGTATTTTTTTTTTTTTTTGTAGAGATAGAGTCTCACTTTATCGCATTTGGTTGAGTGCTGTGGTATCACACAGCTCACAAAAACCTACCACTCCTGGGCTTAAGTGATTTTCTTGCTTCAGACTCTTAAGTAGCTCAAACTACAGGCACCTGCCACCATACTTGGCTATATATTTTTTTGCAGTTTTTCTGGGGCAGGTTTGAACCCACCACCCTTGGTGTATGGGGCCAGCTACCTACCCACTGAGACACAAGTACTGCCCAGCCATTGTATATTTCTGGGGCAAAAAGGGAAATGCTGTGTCAAATCTATAAGAGATGTACTGTATAGGTGGAGGAAAAGAATGATAGTATACAAAATATTTTATACATGTATCCCTAATGTGATTTATTACCAGGCTTTCTAATCTATCTCAATATGGGTAAATCAACTAATACAACACACTGCATTAATAGAATCAATAAGAAAAACAGCAAGGTGACCTCATTAGAAACAGAAAAGGGTTTTGACAGAGGCAGGATATTTTGTTGATAAAATATTCTAAAAAATCTTAGATGAGAAGGGAAAGTCTACAGGAATACTAATGGGATTACACAGGAGTGGATACATATAATGTAGTATATTCATGTGATGGAATATTTTTTGACAATCTAAAGTAAAGATGTGAACATTTATGATACAATAGGAATGAAACTTAAAATCCTTATGATAAAAGAAAAGGAGGGGAGGAGGTAAGATGGCTGCCTGGAGGAAGGAGACATAAAGGACAGAAATTTAGCAAGTAAGCTGATGGTTTGGAACTGAGCCTACAAAGAAGGTTTAAGAACCACATCTTTCCTGCTGAGGTGAGCTGTGACCCCCAAGAAAACAAACAATAGGTACAAAATCCATTGTCAAGTGAATGGGATACCCTTCCCCTATGAGAATGGCTGCCAGTATACTTTCCACAAACAAGCGAGAACAGGCCAGATGTCTTCCTATTTTATCCCACAAGACAGAACCTCTAAAAGCCAGAACTCCATCCCCAGAGAAGACAGATGAGAGTGCCATGGTATTCTCTTAGCAGGCATAAAACTGAGCATAGACTCTACTCACTATTTTGAACTCCGAGAAATCCCCTCCATTCTCACCACAAGGTCTGGAAGCCTGTCCACCGTGGAGTCCAGTTACTTGGGCATCTTTTTCTATAGGTGTCAATGGGCCTTGGGCTGTTCCAGGTCTTTGCTGGTTCTGTGGCACTGATGTGGATCAGGTACTGTGGAGTGAGGGAGCCATATGGGAGAGGCAGAAGTAGTTCCCCACAGCACAGTGTAGGAGTGGCAGTGGCAGGAGCAATAGGAATCACAGCACTGGGGGTATTTTAGAGAGACATGTCCCCCCTATCTTTGCAAACAAAGGAAGTCTGTCCTCTATTCTGGTGGCAGCCACTGGCAGAACAAATCTGGGATGGAAACGCAGGCCTTATTAGCAAAGGGTAAGCCTGAGACAGTACCTGCCTGGGTGGGCACTATGGAGACAGAGAATAGAATCCGTGCATGTGCAGATGTGGCATACTTCCAGGGTGAAGCTGAGTCAGAATTGCTGCCTTTGTAAGCCAAAAATGCAACAAGCTCCCGGGGAAGCAAAGTGGGGACAAAAGCAGGAGTGGCAGCAGCACCAGCCCAGATAGTGGCAGAAACTGAGAGCCTTTTCTGAGCACTAACCCCACCTGCCCCAACACAGAGTACAGTGGAGCATGAGATGCCAGCCCGGTGAGAATTGGCACAGTGGCAGGGGCACAGGGAACAGCTGAGTCACAGTTTCTGTGAACTCAAATAGAACCTGGCCTGCAGGAGAATATCTCTAAGACAGAAAATCCAATTCTGTGAGAATATAAGTGGCAACAACTTTAATCTGTGGCAGGGATGGAACTGAGTGAAACTATCCAGCCTCCATTAAGCACCCGAGGTTGTTAGCCTCCATCTCCCCCTGCCCAATGTTGGCAGAGTGCAGTGTCCTGGCCAAGGAGGCATAGATCTCCCTATGATTAAGGCAGTCACAAACCCCTGGAGCATGTGCTCATTGGAGGGTACTGGGTCACAGTTCTGCAGCATTACCAGTGACTGGGTGTTACAGAGGTGCAAGGTGGGTAAGTAGGCATCGACCTTCCCTGAATGATTCATTTGCTGGGTGGGCCAATATGACTCCATGGAGCACCAGAAAAATTCACACTCCTGTCAGCAGATGGCTCCTATCTATTTGCTTTTGACCTATTGAACTCTCCAACTTGAGACTATGTGCTGCCTGTACAGTTGATTTGGAACTCTTGACTAGGGCAAATCAACTGAGAATTATCCAAGGTTGTATCCTGTTTGTGTTGTTGTGGGAATGTTTGAGCTTCCTTTTCCAATTTTTGCCTATGGATGCTGGGGTGTCTTAGCTGTTTGGATTTCTCCACAGTTGAGACTTCAAGCAAGAGTTACTGATTCACTGGGATTAGATAGAGACCATATTAAAACAAGACAGAGCCACTTAGCCCCACCACATCAAGCAGGTACCCAGTGTCTCAAGCCATAATACAGTACGGATCCTTTGCAAAGCTATGGGGAAAATCTGAAGTCACCACTCCCAGTTCTTAGTAAAAGCGCTGGTTGATCACTACTCCAGGAACTCCCAACCCAATTTCACCTTATCTGCTCATCTTGCCAAATCGTGAAAAATAATCATACGGCAGAATCAGTGGAAAAACTCCGGAAACATTAATCATAAGAGTAGACCAACTCCCCAGGTAACAACAAGGCACACACACAAGAAGATCGCATTCATAAGCAAATGGCTGAGATGTGAGAAATCAAATTCAGAATTTGGATTGTAAATAAGATTAACAGAATGGAGGAAAGTTGGAATTAGAAATTCAAGCAGCATTTCAAGACTGGTATCAAGAAATCAATGAATTCAAACACAAAATCACCAAAGATTTTGAAACATTGAGGCAAGAACTTGCAGCTCTCAAAGACCTGAGAAACACAGTAGAATCCCTCAGTAACAGAACAGAGGAGCAAAAGAAAGTATGTCTGTAATTAAAGCTAAAGCTTTTGAATACTAACAAACACTCAAAAATGAAGGAAAGTGAAGAGCAAAAAGATATCATTCTCTCAGGGAGCTGTGGGACAGTTCAAAGAAAACTAATATTCACTTTGTGGGAAGTCTTGAAGCCAATAAGAATGCTTCAAAAGGCTCAGATGCTTTCCTTCAATGGATAATCTAGTAGAACTTCCCAAACATGGAAAAACATTTGGAAATCCAGATAACAGACAGTTTCAAAACTCCAACATGACTCAACCCAAATAAATCATCTCCCAGACACATTTAATTAACCTCACCAAAGTTAATATGAAGGAGAAAATTCTATAAGCAGCCAGAAGTAAGAAAAGAATAACCTACAAGGGAAAGAATATTCGAATGACTGCAGATCTTAATGCTGAATATTTTCAACAGAGAAGACTGTGGTCATCTATGTGTTACCTCTTTAAAAAAAATAACTTTTAACCCAGGATCCTGTATCCATCTACACTGAGTATCAGTTATGATGAAGAAATTAAATACTTTAATGATATTCACAAGTTGAAGAAATTTTCCATAACTAAACCAGCTCTCCAGGATATTCTCAGACCTATCCTCCATAATGACCACCATCATCCTGTGCCACCAAACTAAACCTACTAAGAAACTTTTGATCAAGTTCCAACTTCTAACATGTCAAAAGGATTAAAAATGTCCACTGGACTTTCAAAAAATTTGAAACCCAAATTACTACCTGACTTGTCAATATTCTCAATTAATGTGAATGACTTAAATTGTGCTCTGAAGAGGCACAGGTTGCCTGACTGGATACAAAAACTCAGGCCAATGTTCAACACTTTGATGAAAATATTTCAGATTGTATGTGAAATCAGCATGTTGTGCTCCTTGATTGCACTAATGTACACAGCTATGATTTCATAATAAATATCAAAAAATACTTCAGGCCTCATATATGAACCTCATCTTGCCTTAAAATATGAATAAAGACGCAGGGTGAAGGGATGGTCATCTGTAATTCAGGCAAATGGCAATCAGGAAATAGTAGGTTTTGCAATTTTATTCACAGATACAATAGGCTTAAAACAAACAAAAGTAAGGAAAGATAAGGATGAGCACTTTCTATTTGGTAACACTAAGGGTAACACTCACCATAATGAGATTTCAAGTATTAACAATTATGATCCTCACCATCATGTGCCACAATTCATGAGAGGGACTCTAACATACATGAGTAACTTGACTTCTTTCAGCACCGTGATTGTTGGAGACAATAACACCGCTTTCACAGTGTTGGATAGATCTTCCAATAAGAAACTAAGCAAAAGGCATAACCTGTGTCTCAGTGGGTAGGGCACCAGCCCCATGTACTGAGAGTGGAGGGTTCAAAACATCCCTGGCCAAATTGCAATAACAACAACTACAACAACAAAAAATAGGTGCATGTACTGGCCGGCATCAATAGTCCCAGCTACTTTGGAGGCTAAGGCAAGAGAATCACCTAATCCTGTGAGTTGGAGGTTGTTGTGAGCTGTGTGATGCCATGACACTATACTAAGGGTGATAAAATGAGATTCTGCCTCTATACACACACACACAAAAAAAGAAAAAGTAAAGAATAAACTAAGAAAGAAACAGTTAGAAAATTGACATTTCTTAAATTGATATAGGCCAACCAGAGCAAACCCACTTCCAATATATTATAGAATGGAGTCAAATTGAAATCATTTCCATTCAGATCAGGAACAAGGCAAGGTTGCCCATTGTCTCCACTGCTTTTTAGCATTGTAATGGAAGTCTTAGCCTTCACAATCAGGCAAGAAAAAGTGATCAAGTGTATACATAGAAGATCACAGGAGACCAAACTTGCACTCTTCGCTGATTGTATGATTGTATATATGGAATACCCTAGGAATTCAACTAGAAGTGATCAAGCAATATAGCAGTGTCTCAGGTTACAAAAACAATACTCACAAATCTGTAGCCTATATATACACCAACATTACTCAAGCTGAAAAAACAGTCAAGGACTCAATACCTTTCACAATAGTGCCAAAGAAGATGAAGTTTACCTAACAAAGGACATGAAAGATCCCTATCAATAGAATTATGAAACTCTGAGAAAAAAAAAAAACAGTTGAATATTTTAACAAATGGAAAAACATACCATGCTCATGGCTGGGAAGAATCAACATTTTTAAAATGTTCATACTACCTAAAGCAATGTGTAATTTTAATTAAATCCCTGTTAAAGCACCACTGTCATACTTTAAAGACCCCAGAATAATAATAAGTTCACGTGCAATCAGAAAAACACTCTAATTGACAAGTGATTACTCAGAAATAAAAGCAAATCAGGAGGAATCATGCTAACAGACCTCAGACTGTACTATAAATTGATAGTGATCAAAACAGCATGGGTAGTGGCAGAAAAATAGGTAGATGTATGGAACAGAATAGAGAACGAAAAGATGAACCCAGCTACTTACCATCATTTGATCTTCAATAAGACAATTAAAAGCATTCTGTGGAAAAAGGACTTCTCATTTAACAAATAGTGTTGGGTGAACTTGCTGGTTAACTGTTCAGGATGGAAACTGGACACATACTTTCACTATTACTAATATAGACTCTCACTGAATTAAAGATTTATACTTAAGGCATGAAACTATAAAAATACTAGAAGAAAGTACAGAGAATATACTTAAAGAAATCAGTCCGGATGAATATTTTATGAAAAGGACCCCAAAGGGCAATTGAAGCAACACCAAAAATACATTACTGGGATCTGATCAAACTAAAAAGCTTCTATAAAGCCAAGAACACAGTAACAAAGCAAGCAGGCACCCTCAGAATGGGAGAAGATATTTGTAGGTTATGTCTTCGAGAAAGGTTTAATAACCAGAATGCACAGAGAACTCAAATGTATTAGCACAAGGAAAACAAGTGATCCAATTTCAGTGTCGGCAAGGGACTTAAAGAGAAACACCTCTGAAGAAGACAGGTGCATGGCCTACAGACACATGGAAAATGCTCCTCATCTTTAATCATCAGAGAAATGCAAATCAAAACCACTTTGACATATCACCTAACTCCAGTAATATGAGTCAACTTCACAAAATACCAAAACCATAGATGTTGGCATGGATGTGGAAAAAAAGGGAACACACCTGCACTGTGGGTGGGACTGCAAACTAATGCATTCATCTTGGAAAGATGTTTGTAAATCATCCCTAGGGAACTAAAAATACACATGCCATTTGATCATTCAATTCTTCTACAAGGTATATACATATATATATATATATATATATATATGAGAGAGAGAAACAAAAATCATGATTAAAAAAGATATTTGCAACAGAATGTTTAGTGTATCTCAATGCATAATTGCTAAGTCATGCAAGAAGACCATGTGCCCATAGATGCATGAATGAATTAATAAATTGTGGTATATGTACAACATAGAATATTATGCAGCCTTAAAAAAGATGGACACTTTACCACTTTCATGATTTGTGCACGGAGTTGGAACATATTCTTTGGAGTAGGTGGAACTAAAGGAAAGGGCCACAATGCTTGACTACCTTTACTATCTCATTAGAAACCAGGTGGGTGATTGAGGCTGAGTGTTTCTTGCTATTGCTCAGCCATGTCTCCAACTCATGAACTCAGGGGATCAGGTCACCTTGGGGTCCCATAGGATCCAAATATTGTAGTCAGGCTTAGCAAAGGTTATTGAACTCTAATTAAGAAATTACCTTATTAGGGTCTATAAGGAGTGTCCAAACCTCAGACCCCAGTGATGCATATAGATTATTTCTGGACTGTTTTGCATATTCGTGGTGGTAGACATCACCACAATTATGCCAACATCTTGTTTTTTCTTATCAGGTGTCATTAGTGATTTTGTATTGAACGTGTGGCCCAACATAATTCTTCTACTTCCCATATGACCAAGAAGCCAAAAGTCTGGACACACCTGGCATGGAGGTCAGAAATGTTGGAACTTTCCAGATAGGCAGATATTTCCAGTGATTCTCATAAATAACTGCTGATGTGGAGTACACTACTGGACACATTGCCTAACCAGATATCAAGAGAGTAAATTCAATGACACCTACCATAAAAAATAAGCCTATTCTAGAAAAAGAAGTAAAATCTCACAAAAAGTAGAAATGAGAATTGTGTGATCTCAGGTCTGTGAAATCACGTGTGATCTTTGGTCTTGGGTTCTTGTTCTGCAACATCCCAGGGAAGCACTAGGTATAAACCATACTCTTTCACTTACTTACATATCCATGCCATGATTGGAAAGGAAGGGTTGTTGAATCCCTTGGCCAGATATACAACTTTTTGGAAGCAGGAATTGAGTGTAGAGAAAAGAACCCCACTCTTTTGTAACAGTTTGAACTGAATGAAAAACCCAAGTAGCTGAATAGCCACTACACATGTATAGCAGGAATAAGGTGAAGCTTAAAGATGGTAACCCAGGGCAACACTCATTGTGACGTTATCCAGTGATCACGTAGTGACTTCATCCTCTAATGTTTTAGGATCTAACCTTCTGGGAAAAAATACCAAGTGCTTTTTTCTGCTCACTTCAGCTTGTGTGCCTCAAGAGATAGAACAAGGACACTTCTTAGCCCTCCATTCACAGACAGAGAAGTGATCTCCCATTTGTGCCTTATTGATTCTATCGAAGGTTGAGATTCCTGGCACTAGGCTGACTCAACAGTTGAGATTTTGTACAGCAGTGTGACTCAAAACACATGGCCAATGACAGAAATGCATGGAGTCACTTACATAGGACTCTCTTTTTTTCCTTTTCTTTCCTTGAGACAGAATTTCACTATGTCACCCTAAGTAGAGTACTGTGGCAGAACAACTCACAGCAAGCTCTTCCTCCTGAGCTTAGGTGATTTGTTTGCTTCAGCTTCTCGAGTAGCTGGGACTACAGTAGTCCACCACAACACCTGACTTTTTTTTTTTCTTTTTTGCAATTTGGGCAGGGATGGGTTTCAATTCACCACCCTCAATATATGGGGCCTGCACGCTACCCCATTGGCCACATACAAAGTCCCTGGAATGCTATTATAAGGACCTCTTTGACACCTACCCCAAGACATCCATTTGAGAGAAGGTTACAAATTTAGTATGCCTGGATACACCCTCCATTTGGTCATAGCTTTACAGATCTTAAGCACATCTACTTTGCTTGAACCATCAAGGTAATTCTGCTCTCTTTAGATAATGAAAATATTTGTTGGTTGGTTTGTCTGTTCATGGGTGTGTGGGTGGGTATTCATGAGATACGACTTTCATATGTAGGCCAGGCTAGTATTTCATGGGCTCAGTCTAGATCATAGCAGCATCAAACTCACGGATTGTAGCAATCCTCCTGCCTGAGACCTCCATGTGGCTAGGAATACAGATGCCTGTCACAATGCATAGATGATATTTCTCCTTTTAATAGAGACACAGTATGGGTCTTGCTTTGTTATTTTTCACACATCCTCATTGAAGAAATCCATTCATGGCAGTCTGCCAGAAGGCTAGGATTATAGGTGTGAGCCACAAAGTTCAGTCATTTTATCTTTCTTTGTTTCCCTCCATCTCTCCCTCCCTTTGGCCCTCCCTCACTTTATCCTTACTTCCTCCAATTCTCTATCTCTTTTGCTTACCCTCTCTACTATTTTACTTCATTCTCTTCTTTCTTATATCACTCTCCTCTACACCTTAAGGGAAACTTCTCTAGTAACAAACAAACAAACCATACCTGTGATCACTTAATGTGTAGTTTTCAACCTTATACTTGAAATGGTTGAATTGTGGAGTGTGTTAATTACATCTGAATAGAGTTGTTACTTTTTATTCCATGGGTTGTTATCTATGAGGAAAATTGAGAAAAACCTTCACCAAAACATAATCATGGATGAGGAGTATAGGTCAAAACTATTATCCCAGCAAATTCAGATGCCGAGTCAGAAAGACCACTGGAAACTAAGGGGTTTCAGACCAGATTGAGCAACATAGGAAGACCCCCTCTTTGTCAAAGAAATAAGTGCAAAATTTCCTTATCAGTGGGGGCATGGGACTGTACTCTCAGCTGCTGAGAAGTATAAACTTAACAGAATCACTTGAAGATAGCAGCGTGCATTTCCTTGAGCTATGATGTTAACCAACACCTTTTTCTGGGGCAAAGGGGAAATGCAGGATCCAAACTAAAAGATATATACTATGTAAGTGCAGGAAAACTCTGGTAGCATTCAAAATATTTTTTCACATATATCCTGAATGGGATTTATTACCAGGATTTCCAGTCTAACTCTATGTGGGATAATCAACTAATAGAACACACTACATTATTAGAACCAATAAAGAAAACCACACGGTAGCCTCAAGAGACACAAAAAAGGCTTTTGATAGAGGCAACATTTCTCGTTGATAAAATCTTTTTAAAAATCTTAGGTAAGAAGGGAACATTTTCAGGAATACTAATGGGATTTTCAAATGTTTGGATACATATAACTTGCTATATTTGCATGATGGATTATTTTTCAATAATCAAAAGGAATGAAGTGCACATTTATATTATAATACAAATAAAACTTAAAATCATCATGATAAAGGAACAAGGACAATAACCAAAGAGCACACAGAGCATGACTGAACTCAGAAAAAAACATCATGACAAGGCCAATTGTATGCTAGGAGTAGGGAGCAGGTGGAGGAGGGTGGTGGGGAAGATGAAAGTGATTGAAAGTAGATATTGGCATTCTTTGTTTGGTGGGAGAAGACAAAGTTCTAAAATGAGATTGTGATGATAGTTTTACAACTGTGTGACTATAATATGAAAAAACAGAATTGTACAGTATCAAAGGGTGAACTACTTGTTTCAAATAAGCTACTTGAGGAAGTTCTCCAAAACATGAGGTGCTGAAAAGACTCACAGCTTAAGAAGTACCCAGAAGTTGAGAGAACGTGAGTGACAGCCAACCCTATCTCCCTGCTCACACACAGGTTGCCATGAATTGTCATGGAAGGCACATTGTTCCATACTAAAGAAGTTGCCATTTTCTTTTTCCTTTAGACAGAGTCTGACTCCTTTCCACTGAGTAGAGTGCCTTGATGTCATCGTAGGTAAACATAATCTCAAACTCCTGGGCTCAACAGTTCCTGTTGCCTCAGTCTCCTCAGCATCTTGGAGTCCCTGGGCTTCCCTACAGTGCCCAGTTATTTTGTCCACCCTCCTCTGCATCCTAAAGTGTTAGGATTACAGATGTGAGCCACCACTCCAAACTTTGAAGTTTGAATATTTTTCAAACTATGGTTGTTGGCCAGTGGTGATGCTTCATGCATGTAATCTTGCCACTTTGGGAGGGAGGATTGTCTGACTTTCTGAAGTAGAAAACAGCCTTAGCACTAGTGAGATTCCCATCTCTGAAGAATAAAAAATGACCAGATTGTATGCAGGCACCTAGAGTCCCAGCTGAGGTAAAAGTTTCACTTGAAGACAAAACTTGATGATTGCTATGAACTATGATACCAGAGATCTCTACCAAGGGCAACAAAATGAGTTTCTGTTGCAATATGTAAATTGAGAAAACCATTGGTATGAAACTCACCCTTCATTGTTACTTTTGACTATGGATATAACGTTGAAATTTTTCTCCTAGATTAGACATCAACTAGATAAATGATTGTCACATTGGGAAGTGATTTTCCTACAACCTCTATTAATGAAACATTTGTATTTTACGTAACCCTGACCATTTGATATCCTAAATTTCTTTTAGTCACTGGAAACATTCCACATAGTGAATCTTATTATTAATTGTTTTTGTAGAGGCAGAGTCTCACTTTATCGCTCTTGGTAGAATGTCATTTCCCCACACACCTCACAGAATCCTCAAACTCCTAGAATTTGGTGATTCTTTCCCCTCAGCCCCCTGGGTAGCTGGGACTACAGGTGCCGGCCATATTACCCAGCTATTTTTATGTTGCAGTTTGGCCGTGGGCAGGTTTGAACCTGCCACCCTCAGTATATTGAGCCAGTGCCCTACCCACTGAGTCACAGGTGTTGCCACATCATCATGTGAATTCTTGACTCAAATAGGGCTTTTCATATTGCACACTAAAAGACTGAGAATACACAGGAGACCTCCTCTGTTAGGCTGGTTCAATCTGGGCCAACATTCCCTTCCACCAATCAGTCTAAGCTGAGGTACCAGACATCTTTGGATAATCCCTACCTATAAGATCAACTGGAAATTTCCTAATGAATTTATTTCAAACCCACTTGTCCTGACACATTTCCCCCATCCCAGGGACCAAAATAAATCTCCTCCTTTGCTTAATCCCATATTTCACTTGCTTACTGACCTCTCTTCCTCCTTCGGCTCTTGTATACATGCCTAGCAAATTTTCTTTATTCTTTCCTTCTTTTATTATTTCTCATGAGACAGACTCTCACTATGTTGCCCAGACTGGAGTATCAGCCCACAGTAAAATCCATTCCTTCAGTTGACGGAATCCTCCTGACTCCACGTCTAGAGTTGCTGGAATTAAAGGCAAGGGACATGAACCTTGAAAACCTTTTGTAATTGAATACAGACTGAGTGTAGGTTTGGGGCAGAGGGTATCTTGCTGTTACTCAACCTTGTTTCAAAACTGTGAGCACAGTGGATCAGCCCACAGTGGCCTCCCAAAGCAACCAAATATTATAGTCGTTTGTGTCAAAAGTCATTGAGCTCTACTTAAGGGGCTTTGAGGGACTTTGTGGAGTATCCAACACTCAGGCCCCAGAGATACATAGGGATTATGTGAGGACTGTTTTGCTTATCTTTCATGGCAGATATCAACACAATTATTCCCACATCACTTTTTTGCTTATCAGGTTTCACTAGTGATCACATATTGAAAGTTTGGCCCATAATAACTCTTCTAATTCCAATGTGGCCAAGAAGCCAAAAGTCTGGACATGCCTGGCCTGGAAGTTAGGAATTTGGAACTTTCCAGATGAGCTGATATTTCCCATTATCAGAAGAAATAACTGCAGGTATGGAGTACACTACTGGAAACATTGTACATATACAGATTTTAAAAGAGAACATTCAGTAGGACATCTATCATCCAAAACAAGCCTATTCTAGAGAAAGAAATACAATCTCAGGAAAAGTAGAACTGAGAATTGTGTGATGTACATGTCAGATCTGTGTAATCACTATCTGATCTTTGGACTTGGATTCTTGGTCTATAACATCCCAGAGAAGAACAAGGTATAAACCATAATCTTCCCCTTGCTTACAAATACATGATGTGAAAAGGAAAGGAAGGGTTATTGAATACCTTTGCCGGATATACAAACAAATTTTGGAAGCAGGAATTGAATGTGGAGAACAGAACCCCACAGTTTTGTAACAGTTTGAATTCAATGACAAACCCAAATAGTCACAACACATGCTTAGCAGGAATAAGTTTAAGGATAAGCATGGTAACCCAGGGCAACACCCATGGTGATGTGATCCACAGTGACCATATAATGATTTCATCCTATAGTGTCCTGGAATCTAGATTTCTGGTCAAAGATACTAAGTGGACTTTTCTGCTCACTTCAGCTGGTATCCCTCAAGGAATTGAACCAGGACTCTTCTTATCCCTCCATCCACATATGGAGAAGTGATCTCCCATTTGTGCCTTATTGATTCTATTGATGGTTGAAATTCCCGACACTAGGCTAACACAACAGTTGAGATTTTGTACAGCAGTTTGACTCAGGCTGCATCACAGCTGACATAACTTTATGGAGTCACTTAAGTAGGATACTATTTGTGTTTGTCTTTGCCTTTTCTTTCTTAGAATCAGAGTTTAACTTTGTC
The DNA here is from genome assembly GCA_963573935.1 of Arctocebus calabarensis. Taxonomy (NCBI): domain Eukaryota; kingdom Metazoa; phylum Chordata; class Mammalia; order Primates; family Lorisidae; genus Arctocebus; species Arctocebus calabarensis. Next base: position 16,083 of record CAUYON010075272.1, on the reverse strand, counting down.
AACCTCGTTAGAGTGCCATTGTATCACAGCTCAAAGCAAGCACCTACTCCTGAGCTTAGGGATTCTTCTGCCTCAGCCTCTCAAGTAGCTGAGACTGCAGGAACCCACCACAAAAGCCAGCTATCTTTTTTTGCAGTTGGGGTGGTGGGGCCAGGCTCAAACTAATCACACAGGTTATATGAGGCCAGGACCCTAAACAGTTTGCCATTGCAATGCAATTTCAAGGGCCTATTTTACATCTACCCGAAAGCATCAATTTGAGAGAAGTTTACAAATTTACTATGCCTGGTTACAGTCAAAGTTTGGCCATAGTTTCACAGGTCTTTCAACATGTCTACTTTACTTGAAAAATCCAGGTAATCTAGTGTTTTTAGGTTATGAAAATCTTTGTTGGTTAGTTTGTTGGTTTTTCTGTGCATGTGTGTAAGATACAGTTTCCTTATGGGCCCAGACTAGTTTTTCATGGCCTCAACCTATATCATAGAAACCTCAAAATCCAGGATTCAGGCAATCCTCCTGCCTGAGACTCCCATGTGGCTAGGACTATAGGTGCTTTGTCAAAATGCCTAGATGATTTTTCAAATTTTAGTAGAGCCAGAGTCTGAGTCTTGCTATGTTGGCTCTCAGGGACCCCCTCGTTCAAGAACTCCACTCTTCTCAGCATGCCAGAGGTCTGGGATTATAGGTGTGAGCCACCAAGTTTGGTCATTTTCTCTTTCTTTGTTTCCCTCTGTCCCTTCCTCCCTTCGCCCCCTCCCTCACTTTATCCTTCCCTCCTATAATTGTTTCTCTCATTCACTTGCTCTCCCCGTTCCTTTCTTTCTTCTATGTCTATCTTCTTTCTAAGATAGGGATCTTAAGGGACACTTCTCTAGTAACAAACAAACTATACAAGTGATCTGTGAATGTATAGTCTTGAACAGTTTACTTGAAATGGGTGAATTGTAGAGTATGTAAATTACATCCAAATGGAGTTGTTATTTGGTAATCTATGGACTGTTAATGTATGAGGATTATCAAGAAAAACCTTCATCAAAACATAAGCATGGCTAACCAAAATAACTCACACCTATACTCACAGCAATTTCAGAGGCCGAGGCAGAAAGGTCACTGGAAGCTGAGGGGTTTCAGACCAGATTGAGAAAGATAGTAAGACAACTTGTCCAAGAAATAAGTCCAAACCTACCTGAAAAGTGGTGACATAGGCCTGTACTCTCAGCTCCTCAGAAGCATAAACTCTAGAGGAACACCCTGAGCTTAGCAGCTTGCATTTCCTTGAGCTATGATGGTACCAAGGTATTTTTCTGGGGCAAAGGGGGAAACACATTATCCAATATATAGGGGGGATACTGCATAAGTGCAGGAAAAGTCGGTAGCACACAAAATATTTTATGCACGTATTTCAAGTGGGATTTATTACCAGAATTGCCAGTCCAGCTCAGTATGGAAAAATCAACTAATAGAACAAACTACATTAAAAGAATCAATAAGGAAAACCACTCAGTTGTCACAAGAGACACAGGAAAGGCTTTTAAGCGACATATCTTATTGATAAAATTGTTTGATTATATTAGATGAGAGGTTGTGCCTGTTGCTCTGTGAGTAGGGTGGTGCGGCCCCATATATCTGGGGTATTGGGTTCAAAGCTGGTCCCAGCAAAACTGCAAGAACAATAACAAAAATAACTTACATGAGAAGCGAACGTCTTCAGGACTACTAATGGGATTTACAGATGAGTGGATACATATAACGTACTGTGATCATGTAATATTTTTCAACAATCAAAAGGAATGAAGTGCACATTTATTTTACAAGAGTAATGAACCCTAAAATCATTATGATAAGACTATAAAGCCACTTACAAAAGACCACACAGAGCAGGACTGAACTTAGAAGAAACATCTGGACAAGGAGAATTGTCTGCTAGGCGCAGGCAGAAGGTGGGGTAGGGTGGTGGGGAAGTGAAAGTGACTGCTAGTTGGTATTCATATTCTTTGTGTGGGGTAAGAAGACAAAATTCTAAAATTAGATTGTGATGATAGCTGTATAATTGCGTGACTATACTAAGAAACACAGGGTTCACTTTCAAAGGGTGAACTACTTATTTCAATGAAGCTGCTTGGAAATGTTTTCCAAAACTTAAGGTGCTCAAAAAGTTCACAGGATAACAAGTATACAGGTCATGAGAGTACTTGAGAGACAGTTAACCTTATATTTCCCTGCTCACACAAATGTTACCATGAATTGACATGGAAGGCATAATGTTCCGTCATACTGAAGTTGTCATTTTCTTTTTCCTTGAGAAAGAGTCTGACAACATCCCCCTGAGCAGAGTGTCGTGAAATCATGATAGGTAACCACAATCTGAAATTCCTGGGTACACAGATCCTATAGCCTCCGCCTCCTGGGCATCTGGGAGTCCAGGTCACCCCCACCGCCTGCACAGTACCCAGTTACTTTGGACCACCTACTTCCGCCTACCAGAGTGTTAGCATTAAAAATGTGAGCTACCACTACAGAGCTTGAATTTGAGATATTTTTAAAATTATGTTCAGTGGTGAGTGGCAGTGCTTCATGCCTGTCCTCTTGGCACTTTTGGAGGCCCTGTGAGTTAGACAGTCTGAGTTTCAGAATTGGAGACCATCCAGAGCACTAGTGAGATCCCCATCTATGAAGAATAAAAATGGCTGGAGGGTATGCAGGTTCCTAGAATCCTAGGTGAAGGAATAGGTTCTCTTGATGACAACATCTGAAATTTGCTGTGAGTCCCCACAGGGCACTCTACCGAGGGCAAGATAAGGAGACTCTGTCTCAATATGTAAATGGAGGAAACCATTGGTAGGGTAATTACCCCTCAGTTTTACCTTTGAGCATGGGTCTAGAGTTGAAATTTTTCTCCTAGATCAGATGTTAACTAGAGAAAGTATTCTCTCTTAGTGAATGTGTTGTCCTACAACATCTATTAATCAACCCTTTGAATTTTACATAACTCTGACCCTTTGATATCCTAGATTCTTGTAGTCACTGGAAACTGCACACACAATGAATTCTTAACTCAAATCACGCTTTTCCTATGCACACTAAAAGATCCACCCTCCACTTTTTCTGTTGGTGTCCTTCAATCTGGGCAAATATTCCCTTGCCTCAATCTGTACAAACTTAGGGATCAGACATCTCTGGAGAATACCTAACCCTCAGATCACCTGGCAATATTCTAAGGGACCAATCCCAAATCTGCTTGTTCTGACTCATTGCTCCCTCTTCCCCCGGTGCTACAGTAAATCTCCTCCTTCATGTAGTCCCATATTCCATCTACCTACTGACCTCTCCTCATACTTTGGCTCTTAAAAACTATGCCAAGCAAATTTTCTCTTCTCTTCTCTTCTCTTCTCTTCTCTTCTCTTCTCTTCTCTTCTCTTCTCTTCTCTTCTCCTCTCCTCTCCTCTTTTTTCTTTTCTTTTCTTTATTCCTTCCTTCCTTCCTTCCTTCCTTCCTTCCTCTCATTATTTTTCATGAGACAGCATCTGACTATATTGTCCAGGCTAAAGTTTCATGGCACACAGCAACATCCAACTCATAGAATGAAGGGATCCTCCTGCCTCCAACTCTGGCATAGATGGAACTAAAGGCAAGGGCCACAGCCCTTGACAACCTTTTCTATTTTAGTACAAACTGAGTGTGTGATTGGGGCTGAGGGAATCTTGATCTTGCTCAGCCTTGTCTCCAACCCCAGAGCTCAGGGAATCAGCCAACTTTGGCCTCCCAGTGCAATCAAATATTATAGTCAGGTGTGGCAAATTTCATTGAGCTCTACTTAAGGCGCTTTGAGGAGCTTTGAGGCGTGTCCAAACCTCAGGACCCAGTGACACATGGAGATATAGGGATTATGTCAGGACTGTTTTGTATATCCATGGGGGCAGATATTACCAAATTTATTCCCACATCACTTTTTTGCCAATCAGGTTTCATTACTCATTGTGTATTGAATGTGCAGCCCAAAGTAACTCTTCTATTTCCTATGTGACCAAGAAGCCAAAAGTCTGGACACACCTGGTGTGGAGGTCAGTAATGTTGGAACTTTCCAGATGTGCTGATATTTCAAAGGATCAAAAGAAATAACTGTTGGTATGGAGTACACTACTGTACACATTGCCTAACCAGATTTTGAGAAAGGACCTTCAGTAGGACACCTACCATCCAAAATAAGCCTATTCTAGAGAAAGAAATACAATCTCATTAAAAGTAGAACTGAGTATTTTGTTGAACGTCTCAGGTCTGTGAAATGACTGTCTGATCTTTGGGCTTGAGTTCTTGGTATGTAACATCCCAGGGTAGTACTAGGTATAAACAATAATCTTCCACTTGGTTACAAATCCATGACATTGATACTGGAATTTCACTCTTCAGTAGTTTCTTGGTCTCAAAGATTCGAAGAATGAAGTCATGGTCCACAGATCTTTGGTAAGTAGGACTTACATTAGAAGTTAAAAAGGAATACAGAATCAGTAAAATGCACCAGACCTTCTGGAAGGGGGAAAGAACTGAAGAACTCTGGAGGGATTCTCCAGGTGGGGTCTTTTACCTAGGGGTCTTAAGTCTAGAGGATTACACATGGCTGGCAATTGGTCCTTTACAGTCTTTGTCCCTTGAGAAAGAATGTGTGTGTGCTCATACCCAACGTGGAACCACCCAAAAAACAATCACAGCCTGCTTTGTTCATGATCTTATCAGAGCCCAGAGGGTGTGTCCCCAAAAAGGCAGTCTGCCTTTGCCAGGAAATGGTCATCTGTACTCTAAGCTCACCTGGGCCTAGAGAATGAGGGGGTTCACTGTCTAGCCTTGAGTGGTAGAATCCTGTATCAATCCTCTCTCTCCAAATAGAAGCTCTAACTCCTGTTAGGGAAAAGGTGCACTGACCACTCCAAACTACTTCCTGCTGAAGGTGGACAGGGATATGGGGAAGGAGTTAGAGGTTCCTCAGAGGAGGTTGATACAGGGTTCACAGTAAATGGAAATTTAGATTGATTATTCAAGTGTGGGATAAAATGTTAGTGTATTCTCTTCATGAAATTGCTCAGGTTCACAAAATTGCAGTACCTTTTCCAGGCTGGAATGAGAGAACCCGAGGGTCTCTTCAGATGACCGCTAATCCAGGGTTCCACAACAGAGTCAGGTGTGGGCAGGAACCCATTTCACTGTTTCTGGTTTGATGATATTATTTCTGAAAGACATAAATCTGATTAGTACATTAAAAGGCAAGGTTAGAATAGTGACAGGAGAGGGTTGTTTTTTTTAATAATTTTATTAAATTATAATTGTGTACATTGGTGCAATCATGGGGCACAATGTGCTTACTTCATATACAAACAGAAATATTTTGATTGTACTGTTAGAGATAGCCTTCATGGCATGTTCTTAATCACTATATGAAGACATCGGTATTCTACATTTAATAAGTTTCACCAGTATTCTAAGATGCACCGTAGGTGTGATCCCATCAATTGCCCTCGCTCCACCCCTCCTCCCCCCTCCCCTCCCTTTCCCTTTTCCCTGTATTCTTGGGCTATAATTGGGTTTTAGCCTTCATATGAGAGCTATAAATTAGCTTCATATTAGGGCTGAGTACATTGGATACTTTTTCTTCCGTTCTTGAGATACTTTGCTAAGAAGAATATGTTCCAGATCTATCCATGTAAACACAAAAGAGGCATAGTGTATTAACAGTTTTCTTGCTGTCTTCTAAATAATAATTTCAAATCTTCTTTAGGTTCACAAGTGTAGGTGTACTGTAGTATTCTCTTCTTGGTGTGCTTCCATAGAGGGTGGTGGGTTCCAGGATTTTACTGGTGAATGATGTATTCAGGAATCTATTCTCATAACTTTAACAGCCATAGAAAAGACAAGAAAACAGAAAAGGGACCTTCTGAAGTTGTGGTTAGGGAAGGTGAATTAGAGGGAAGGGTCAAGTGAGCCCCAGACTCTGTGCTCAACCTTCTGGGCATGACAGGCAAGACAGGCTGGTGGTGTGCCCTCCACGGACTGAAGAGGCCTCAGGATCCCTCTCAGCTGGTGAAAGATCCAGCCTTCACCTTCATTGTGCCACGGTGGCTTTTCAGAGTCTATAAAAGCCTCTAATTCCTTAGCCTTGATGCTGAGAGTTTTAAGTTTAGTGTGAACTAATATTGATCTTATTCTTTCTTTTTCAAAGGCTCTCTTCCTCTGTGAAAATGGTATACCTGAATAGTGTACTTCAGTTACACATACTTGCACTTTAGCCTTGGAAACTTTGTACCCACAATCAGCTAAAAAAATTAATAGAGCTTGGGTACCTTTGTGGTATTCCTCTGCATCTGGCACTCTCATAAGAATGTCATCTACATAATGAATAAGAGTCATTGTAGGATATGAAAAATGACTCCAGTCTTGGTTAGGGCTAGTCCAAACAAGTGTGGACTGTCTCTAAATCCCTGGAGTTTTGCTCTTCACACTTGTTCCTCGGTAGCCCACACTTCTGGGTTAATTTATGTCTCTAATAAGGGAAGGCATAGTATAGGTTCCTGTCCCAGAGTCATATAAATGGTTGTTCCCACTTTAGTTAGTATGTACCTTACCAAAAGTAGAGCAGGACTTTCAGACATGATTAGGAAGGCATGAGAGAACAGCCAGTCACTCCAATTTCAGCTTAAAGGCTTAGAGAAAAATTTGGTAACCAGATTTCCAGACACCCCCTATATAGTTACTGATTTAGAGGATAAAAGACCAGGGTTATAGAGGAATACAGAAAAGGTTGATCCAGTATCCAGAAGAAATTCTGTCTCCTGGCCCTCTACTATGAGGCAAATCCAGGGCTCTTGAGGGGTGATGACACAAGCTGGAGCCATGAGAATATTTCCTGGGCACCCTCATTCCAATTTGGGCACTGATGGGGTCACTGTCCCAGGAGGTCTTCACCTCTGGGTCCAGGCTACCCTCCAGTGATCACCTATTACACTCTGGACAGTGGTCCAGTGGTTTTCCCGACAAGTGGTTCTGCCAGAAGCAGTCTTTACTGAAGTGGCCAGTCTGACCACATTGGAAGCACTTGTTCTTAGCTCCTTTGGCTTCTCTCTGCCCCCTGAATAGTGTCTGTTTGTTGGAGTGACCTTACTATACCTGTCATTATTTTTTTATCCCTTCTGTCTTTCTCCTTCTCTTCCTCCTGATCTCTATTATAAAAGAATACAGTGGCTATTTTAAGAAGATTCTCCAAGTTATGATCTTGGCCTAGAGCCAATTTCTGGAGTTTTCTTCAAATGTCTGGGGCTGCTTGCATGATAAATTTATGTTTTAAAATAATTGGCCCTCTAAGTAATTGGGTGTCAACTGAGTGTGCTTTCTCATTGCCTCCCTACACTGCTCAAGAAAGGCTGAGGGACTCTCATTTTGTTCCTGTTAAATGGTGCACAACTTAGAATAATTTATAGGTTTTTTTCTTCGATCAACACAAAGCTTCCAGGATACATGTTAGAAAATGTTTACACCACCAGTCTCCCTGTTTCTCAGGGTCCCATTCAGGATCCTCAAAGGGTGCTGCCTCTCTTCCTTTGGAATATCTGTCCTTTTCCTTGGTGCACATACTGCCATCAGTATCTGACATGATCCACAAAACACCCCACTTTCTAGCTTCCTCCAAGACTTCATTTTTCTCATTAAAAGATGAAGTTTGATCTAGTAGTAGCATTACATCTCTCCAAGAGAGGTCAAAGCTTTGTCCAAACCTGTGGAGAACATCTATGTACTTATCTGGGTCATCAGCAAATTTTCCCAAACCAACTTTAATTGGCTTCAAATCCGTCAGAAAAAATGGAGTGTATACTCACACACTTCCCCTTTCACCACATGCAGTCTTCAATAAGGGACACAAAGAAGGACCTTACCTTCCTCCACTCACAAAAATTGATTCAAGATGGACAAAGGACTTAAATTTAAGGCATGATGCAATAAAAATCCTGAAAGAAGGCTTAGGAAAAACACTAGAAAATGTTAGCCTGTTGAAAGACTTCATGAAGAAGACTGCCGTGGCAATTGCAACAACAACAAAAATTAACAAATGGGACTTAATTAAACTGAAAATCTTCTGTACAGCTAAGGAAACAACAATCAAAGCAAACAGACAACCTACTCAATGGGAAAGGATATTTGCATATCCTTTGGATATTTGAATATTTGAATCAGACAAAAGCTTGATAATTAGGATATATAGAGAACTCAAATTAATCCACATTTTAAAAAGCCAACAATCCCATATGTCAATGGGCAAGAGACATGAATAGAACCTTCTCTAATGAAGACAGACAAATGGCTAACAAACATATGAAAAAATGCTCATCATCCCTAATTATTAGAGAAATGCAAATCAAAACCACCCTGAGATACCCTCTAAACCCAGTGCAAATGGCCCACATCATAAAATCTCAAAACTGTAGATGCTGGCGTGAAAGAGAAGGGAACACTTTTACACTGCTGGTGGGACTGCAAACTGATACAACCTTTTTGGAAGGAAGTATGGAGAACTCTCAAAGAACTCAAGCTACATATCCCATTTGATCCTGCAATCCCATTACTGAGCATCTATCCAGAAGGAAAAAAAAATCCTTTTATCATAAGGACACTCGCACTAGACTGTTTATTGCAGCTCAATTTACAATTGCCAAAATGTGGAAACAGTCTAAATGCCCACCAACCCCCGAATGGATTAACAACTGTGGTATATGTACACTATGGAATACAATTCAGCCATTAAAAAAATGGAGACTTTACAGCCTTTGTATTAACCTGGATGGAAGTTGAATACATTATTTTTAGTAAAACATCACAAGAATGGAGAAGCATGAATCCTATTTACTCAATTTTGATATGAGGACAATTAATGACAATTAATGACACGGTGGGGGTGGGGGAAGGGGAGAGCAGAGAGAGAAAGAATGAGGGTGGGGTGAGTAAACGAAGAGCAGAGAAAGGGAAGGAACGAGGGGGGGTGGGGTCTTGGTGTGTGACACACCTTTTCTTTTGGGAGCAAAACATGATTGTAAGAGGGACTTTACCCAACAAATGCAATCAGTGTAACCCAGTTTCTTGTACCCTCAATGAGTCCCCAACAATAAAAAAAAGAAAGAAAGAAAAAAGAAAATGTTTATACCAGCAATCTCCTTGTTTCTTGGGTCCCATTTAGGATCCTCAAAGGGAAATTCTTGTCTTCCCATGGGGTATCTGTCCCTTTCCTCAGTAAACATACTGCCATTGGTCTTGGACATGAACCAAAAATCACCCCACTTTCTAGCTTCCTGCATGACTTCATTTTTCTCATTAAAAGTTAAAGTTTGATCTAGTAGTAGAATTACATTTCTCCAAGAGAGGTCAAACTTTGTTCTAACCCCTGAAGTACATCTATGTACTTATCTACGTCGTCAGCAAATTTTCCCAAATTGACCTTAACTGGCTTCAAATCTGCCAGAGAAAATGGAGTGTATACTCAAGTACTTCCCCTTTCATCACCCACAGTCTCCACTAAGGGACACAAAGGATATGGTTGCCTTTTTAAGATCCCACTGGAAAAAGAAAAAAAAAAAAAGCTCTTGGGACAGCCTCCCTTCTGGGGTTTTCAGAACACATGGAGGAAGGTTTGGGAGAAGTAGATGATGGTTTTGAATTAGGTGATGACAGCATCTCTGTCTGGAATCCTTGACCACTTGGATTAGTTACTATAACCAGGAGAGCTGAATCTTTCTGACAGGTCTTATACAATAGGGGGTTGTCCCTAAGAAAGAAGAAAACTTGCACAAATGTCACTTCAGACCACTTTTCTTCTTCACAAAAATAAAAAAATCTAACTGAAAAATGGTGTCATAATTTGGAATACACTCTGGAGGCCTTTGTTCACCAGTTCAGAGTTGATACAGAGGCCAGGCCTGGATACAGAAGAAAACTATGCATTCTATTTTCAGCATCTGGGACAAACATGTCCCAGTGCTTCAGAATAAAGCCCAGTGGAGTGTTCTGGAAACACAGGCCAAAATATCAGGTATCCAGGAGCCTGGTCCCATCTCATGACAGTTCTCTTGAGAAGAGAACTTGTTACCTGGGTGTTCTCAGAGAGAGAACATTACCCATCTGTGGGAAAGAACAAATGTCGAGCATCTTAATCAATTCCACCCTGTATCCCTGGGTTATCAAAACATCCTCTGACCAATCCAAGAATCCTTCTGTGAAACAAAAGGAAGCGTCCTTCTAATGCTTGGGGAAGAATCTGTGAGGAGAGTGGCCTCCTCAGCCCTTGCGCTTGTCTAGAATTAGACACTCTGTACCAGTGTAGTGTTTAGTACACTCTGATTCTCCTGTGCTTATTACTTGCCAGAAACATAGCCCAGGAATTCAGATATCTGGGAGCCTGGCACCACCTGATGCAAGTTCTGTCCCTTTTCTGTGGCTGCTCCACAATATCATTTGAAGTGGGGATGAACCCTGCCCTGGAGAAAACGTCTATGTGGTGTTTGAACAATTAACCTTTCATTATTTCTACAAGCTTCTTCTAAATTCCTAGTAACAAAGGAAAATAGGCTTTTCTCATGAGCAGGTCATAAATGTTGTTCTTTCCAACCTATCTTTCATTCCCAAAAAGTTTGAAGGGCAACAATAATTCAATTCAAGTTTGAGAGACACATTAAAATTTGCATTTCCAGCTAGAATTAGGTGAAGTCTTAGAGATACACAGACTGACTTTGAACTCTTCATTTATGCCAATATACGAGGAAAAAAAAATCAAATACCTGGGGTCATTTTTTTCTGTCTTTCTTCCTTTTCAAGAGACTGGACCGTAGCCAATGGTTTAGGGCCAGTCTTGCCTTAGGGAGTTGCCCCCAGGCTTCTGTTTGTAGGCTCCTGGTCACTCAGAGAACTCATATGGATTAGTTATTTTGATTTTTGTTTGGAGCAAGCTTCTTGGCCTCTAACCATTAACATGATTCTGCTTTTTTTTTCAAATATACGGAGAGCCAATTGAATTTAATTCTGCAATGAAAGACAGTATGGGCTTGGCACCTGTGGTTCAATGGGCTAAGGCACCAGCCACGTACACCTGAGCTGGCAGTTTCGAATCCAGCCCGGACCCACCAAACAACGACAGATGCAACCAAAACATAGCTGGGCATTGTGGTTGGTGCCTGTAGTCCCAGCTACTTCGAAGGCAGAGGCAAGAGACTCGCTTGAGCCCAGGAATTGGAGGTTGCTGTGAGCTGTGATACAACAGCACTCTATCCAGGGTGACAGCTTGAGGCTCTGTCTCAAAAAAAAAAAAAAGAAAGAAAGAAAGACAGTGTGACACCTACAACATCCAAAGCACACTTAGAACATTTGAAGAATACCAGAATGAGCCCATACAAACTTAACTAGTATATGAAGCAATCCATTACCAACATTCAAACCAAGCACGTAAACTACAAGGAGAGATAGAGAAGCAGCAGAGGCCCATAGAGATAAATAGGAAAAGTTTGGGACCATGAAAGTAGAGAGAAGATAGTTAGAGCTGGGAGAGCACGATTTTCCAAAAGCCTTCATTTTCTGTGTGGTAGGAACAATTTCTAGGTACCCAAGGACCTCTTGGAGCTACTTCTATTTGTTTGGCTCTGAAGTCTTCTAACATTTTCTTTCATTCCTTTCTTCTGGAGCCAAGGGGAATTAGAAAGTTTGTTCCCCAACAGCCTCTTGCCCACGATATGGAGGTTAGCAGACACACTCAGAGAAGTCTGCCTATGATACCATTTAGGGGCAAACAGGCAACCAAATTATTAGTCTTCATTATCATGATCATGGAGAAAAACAGGATAGAGGGAAGTGGTCTCATTGAGTACAACAGATCTTCAATCCTGCTTACCACACATCTTCAATCCTGGATGAGTCCCCAAATATGATACCTGAATGTCACTCTACAATAGGACCTTGGTCAGGGGAATTCGAAGAATGAACCCACGGACCACAGATCAGTGATAAGACAGAACTTTTATTAGAAGTTAGAAAGTAATACAGAATAATTAAAAAGCACCAGAGCATCTGAAAGGGAAAAAAAAAAAAACTGAAGAACTCCCTCAGGAGTCTCCACATGGGCTTTTCTCTCTATGGGTCTTAAGTCTAGAGGATTACACATGGCAGTCCATTGGTCCTTTACAGTCCTTGTCCCTGAAAAGGGATTAGAGCTTGTGCTCATACCCAAGGTGGAACCACCCAAAAAGCCACAACAGTCTGCTCTGCCTTCACAGACTGCTTTTTCATGATCTTATCAAAGCCCAGAGGGTGTGTCCCGAAACAGGCACTCTGCTTGTACCTAGAAATGGGGGTCTTTTCTGCAAGCACACCTGGGCCTAGAGAACAGAGAGGGGTCCCAGTCTAGCCCAGAGTGGTAGAATCCTGTATTAAAGTGAAAAGGAAAGGAAGGGTTGTTGAACCCCTTGGCCAGATACAGAAAAAAAATCTTTTGGAAGCAAAAATGGAGTGTGGAGAACAGAATCCCAAAGTCTTGCAACAGTTTGAACCCAACGACAAACCAAAATAGCCACTACACATGCTTAGTAGGAATACGGTTAAGCATAAACTTGGTAACCCAGGGCAACACCCATTGTGATGTCATCCACAGTGACCAAGTAATGACTTCATCCTGTTGTGTATTGGGATCCAGACTTCTGGTCAAAGATACCAAGTGGTCTTTTCTGCATACTTTCAGCAGGTATCCCTTAAGAGTTTGAACTAGGACACTTCTTAGCCCTCCATCCACAGACAGAGAAGTGATCTCCCATTTGTGCTTTACTGATTCTATTGACATTGAGTTTCCCGACACTAGGCTGACACAACAGTTGAGATTTGCTACAGCAGTGTGATTCAGGATGCATCACTGCTGAAATAACTTCATGGAGTCACTTAAGTAGGATGCTATTTGTTTTTTGTTTTTTTAATTTTTATTTCTTGAAGACAGAGTTTCGCTTTGTCAACCCTGCTAGATTACTGTGGCATCATAGCTCACTGCAAGCTCCTACTAAGCTTAGCCTGTCCCTTTGCCTCAGCCTCCCGAGTAGCTAGGACTACATGAACCCACCACAACATCTGGATTTTTTTTGTGCAATTTAGCTGGGGCCATTTTTTAACTCTCCAGCCTCGTCATATGGGGCCAGCACCATACCAAATATTCCACAGGCATTGCCCCTGGAACACTATTTAAAGGACATCTTTGACACTTACCCAAAAACATCCATTTGAGAGACACTTAAAAATTTAATATGCCTGGCTATGGGCTCAATTTGGTCATAGTTTCAGAGGTCTTAAGCATGTCCACTTTGCTTGAACCATCAAGGTAATTCTGGTCTTTTTAGATGTTGAAAATCATTGTTAGTTGATCTGTTTGTTTGGGTGTGTATGGGTATTTTTGAGACACCCATTCGATAAGTGGCCCAGGATAGTTATTTGTATCCTCAGCCTAGATAATAGCAACTCAAACTCCAGGATTCAGGCAATCTTCCCACCTGAGATTCCCATGTAGCTAGCACAACAGTTTCCTGTCACAATTCCTAGATGGTTTTTCAATTTTTAGTAGAGACAGGGTCTGACTCTTGCTCATTCCGTTCTCAGGAATCCCACATTCAATAACTCCACTCCATCTCAGAATGCCAGAGGGACGGGATTCTAGGTGTTAGCCAACAAGTTTGGTCATTTTCTCCTTCTTTATTTCCCTCCATCCCACCTGCTCTTCGCCTTTCCCTCATGTTATCCTTCTTTCCTCCAATTGTCTCTCTCATTCCCTTACTCTCTCTATTCCTTTATTTCCTTCATTCCTTTCTTTCCTCTACAACTTAAGGGAAACTTCTCTAGTAACAAACAAGAAACTTCAAATGATCCATGAATGTGCAGGCTTGAACTCCATACTTGAAATGGGTGAACTGTGGAGTGTGTAAATTAAATCTGAAATGATTTGTTATTTTTTAATCTATGGGATATTATCTATAAGTATAATGTAGAAAAACCTTCACAAAAACATATGCATGGATGAGCACCATAGCTCACAACTATAATCACAACAATTTCAGAGGCAGAGGCAGAAAGATCACTGGAAGCTATGGGGTTTCATACCAGACTGAGCTACATACTAAGACTCCATTTGTCTAAGAAATAAGTGCAAAACTTCCCCAACAGTGATGGCATAGGCCTGTACTCTCAGCTGCTTAGAAGCATAAACCCAGGAGGATCATTTGAGCTTAGCATCACTTGAGCTATGATAGTACCAATGTAGTTGTCTGGGGCAAAGCGGGAATCACAGTATTCAGTCTATAAGAGAGAAACTGTATAGGTGCAGTAAAAATCCAATAGCATACAAAATATTTTATAAGCCCATCCAAAATGGGATTTATTACCAGGATTGCCAGTGGAATATTTGAAAATCAACTAATAGAACAAACTACATTAATATAATTAATCAGGAAAACCACATGGTCACCTCAAAAGACACAGAAAAGGCTTTTGAAATAGGCAAAATATTTTATTGATAAAATCTTTAAAAAATATTAGATGAGGAGGGGCGCCTGTTGCTCAGTGAGTAGGGCACCAGCCCCATATATCGAGGGTAGCGTGTTCAAACATGGCCCCAGTAAAACTGCAAGAACAACAATAAAAAAAAATCTTAGATGAAAAGGAAACATCCTCAGGACTACTAATGGTATTTGCAGATGAGTGGATACATATAACATGCTACATTCACATGATGTAATATTTTTTCAACAATCAAGAGGCATGAAGTGCATGTTTATGTTGCAAAAGGAATGAACCTTAAAATCATTATGATAAAGGAATAAGGCCAGTTACAAAAGACCACACAGAGTATGACTGAACTCACTAGAAAACATCATGGCAAGGTCAATTGTCTGCTAGGAGTAGGGGGCAGGTGGGGGAGGGTGGTGGAGAAGTGAAAGTGACTGTTAGTAGATATTGATATTCTTTTTAGTGGGTAGGGAGAAGCCAATATTCTAAAATTAGATAGTAATTTTAGCTGTAAAATGATAGCTGTAAAATTGTGTGACTATACTAAGAAACACAGAATTGTATACTTTCAATGGGTGAATGACATATTTCAATGAAGCTACTTGAAAATATTTTCCAAAACTTCAGGTGTTCAAAAGGCTCACAGCATAAGTACCCAGGTCCTGAGAGTACTTGAGAGACAGTCAACCCTATCTCCCTGCTCACACACAGGTTACCATGAATTGACATGGGAGGCACAGTGTTCCATCCTATGGAATTTGTCAGTTTTTCTGTCCTTGAGACAGAATATGACATATAGAGTGCCCTGACATCTCATAGTGAACCATTATCTCAAACTCCTGGGTCAACAGATCCTATTACCTCAGCCTCCTGAGCAACTGGGAGTCCAGGTGCTCCCCCACAGTGCCCAGTTACTTTGGATCACCTGCTTCTGCCTTCCAGAGGGTTAGCATTCCAGTTGTGAAACACCACTCCAGACCTTGAATTTGGGATATAACTCAATCTTTGGTTAGTGGACAAGTGTGGTGCTTCTCGCCTGTTATCTTGGCACTTTGGGAGTCCTCGTCAGATGGATTGCCTGAGCTGTGAATTCGAGACCAGCCTAAACAATAGTGACATCCCCATCTCTAAAGAATATAAAAATGCCAGATGTTATGCAGGGACCTAGAATCCCAGCTGAGTTAACAGGTTCACTCGATGACAACCCTAGAAGTTTACTGTGAGATATGATACCAGGGCTCTCTACTGAGGGTAAGAAATGAGACTCTTTAGAGAAGTTTCTTTTCAGATCTTTTGCCATCCTGAGATAAGATCTCTTGTTCTTTTCTTGCAAATATGTTGGAGTTCTCTGTGTATTCTGGTTATTAAGCCTTTGTCAGAGGCATAACTTGCAAATATTTTTTCCCATTCTGAGGGCTGTCTGCTAGTGATATTTACTGTGTTCTTGGCAGTGCAGAAGCTTTTTAGTTTCATCAGATCCCAGTAGTGTATTTTTGATACTGCTTCCATTGCTTTGGGGGTCCTCCTCAT
>CAUYON010075270.1:0-26775 GCA_963573935.1 Arctocebus calabarensis | reverse complement strand
GTAGGTGGTCTGTGGTTGGCTGTCTTCATTGCCTGCCACTGTAGAAGATGGAGGGTTCCAGGACTTTACTCGTGAATGATGTATGCAGGAATCAACTCCTATAACTTTAACAGTAGAAGAAGACAAGATAACAGGAAAGGGGACTTCCCAAGTTGGGGGTCAGGGAAGGTGAATTAGAGAGAAGAGTTTTGATCATGACTAGATCTCCAGGAGGGATAAGTTCCTGTTTTAGTTAGTGTGTCCCTTCCCAAACGGGGAGCAGGACTTTCAGGGACAATTAGGGAGGCATGAGAGACAAGCAAGTCATCCCAATTGCAGTTTAGAGGCTGGGAGAAAAATTTGGTAACCGGCTGTATAGTTATGGATTTGGGAGATAAAAGACCAAGATTAGAGAGAAGTACAGAAAAGGTTGCTCCAGTGTCCAAAAGAAATTTTTTTCTCCTGGCGCTCCACTGTAAGGCAAACCTGGGGCTCTAAAGGGGTGATGACACAAGCTAGAGCCATGAGAATTTGCCCCGGGCACTCTCAGTCCAGTTTGGGCTCTGACGGGGTCACTGTCCCAGGAGGCCTTCGCCTCTGGGAACAGGCTACCCTCCAGGGGTCACCCTTGCATTCTGGACAGGGGCCAGGTGGCTTGCCCTGCCGGTGGTACTGCTGGGGGCAGTCTTCTCTGAAGTGTCCAGTCTGACCACAATGGAAGCACTTGTTTAAATTAGTGAACTTTTAAGTAAGAAAGGTTATTTTTTCATAATATGAGTAGGCCTCATTTTACGATTTGAAGGCCCAATAAAAACTGCAATTTTCTGAAGAAAAAAGAATTGTGCCTCAAGACTATACCACAGGAATCCTGCCTGAATCTCCAGACTGCCTGCCCTACAAATTTGGAACACAAGACATCAATATCAACTCTTGCCTGAATCACCAGCCAACTGGCCAGCTATACAGATTCACCAGCCCACACAATCTTGTGAGCCAATTCCTTAAAACAAGTTTCTCTCTCTTTCTTACTCTTTTCTCTGCATATATCTTGTTAGTTCTGTTTCTCTGGAGAACACTGACTGATACACCAATGAAATTGTTTTAATAACTCTTTAGCTTCTGGTAACTGAATATGTGTTAGTAGATAGAAAAAAATTTCCAGTTTTTCTTAAATCTGAGACTTTCAATTAGCATTTTCCTCTGCTAAATTGAAGATAGGTGAAAACAGGTTGAAATTGTAATGTAAGTTATAACATTAACCTTGAAGCTAGTTACATTGCAGATATTTCAACTTTCTTCACCCTTCCTTTAATTAATTTTCTTGATCTATGTTAATGTTAACAGACAATTCGTGGGAAGTAACAACAGAGCAGATGGAATTCTCTGCTCCAAATATAAACCAGCTTTGGGGCCTAGGAGGAGGAGCTTTGGAGGAGGAGGAGTCATGCTTGGCTAGAGCCCTCCTGGGTATGAAGGATAAGAGAAGCTAATTATATTTCAAAATTTCTATGGCATATGTTCTTGCTCACTGTCTTTCTTATGTTTAACACTTATTTGATAAATAAATATCAGAAAGTAATCATCAAAATGACAGAACTTTAAGATGGATGTGGGAGAAAATTGGAAGATAACCAAATCCTAAAATTCTTCTTTCAACGTAGTTTTTTTGTAGGTGAAGCAAGGAATAAAAAGAAAATAATATTTTCCAGAAGAGAAATACATTTAAAACTTTTGACTGTAGACATTGTGGAGAGACTTTGAGAAGTTATCTAGTGCATTGCTTTACCTCTAAGCAGGTTGTGTGTTTTGAGTCACATTTTAAAAGCCCTCTCTCAGGGAACAAAACCCCACAACACTCCTTAGTTATCTATTTTAATATTAAATAATTCCTACTTTCAAGAATTCTTTCTTTTATCTAACATAATTTTTGTCTTGTTCTGGTCAAAATTGGACTTGGAAAACTGATGATTATTCCCTGTGTGTGAGCCCTTCATGTATTTATAGATTGTTATTAAATTTTCTCAAATCAACCTTTAATCTTCATGCTGAATAATTGTTCATTCTCTTGACCTCCTTTAATAGATTTCTTTCTAAACCCTTCAATCACCATTTATAGCTTCCTGCTAAACCAGCTCATTTCTTTCCCCTATGTGCTTAGTTGTAGTACACAGAGCCAGAGGGAATATTTTTGGAAGAGTAGGAGTTTGGTGAAAAGATTTCATCCTTTGTATTTATGTATATGTGCACCTTTCTTTATAATACAATTAACATTTAAAATAACATATTTTTGCAAATCAAATGATATTTTAATACCTTTAGCAAGTTTGCCTTTTAAAGAATATAGTGAATCTTTTTGAAAATGAATACTTTTGTTAGGTCAATGTATAAAGGGAAATGATTTCTTAAGCTCATCTTAAGCTTTTTATGTTTACATAGACCTTTCTATAAGTAGACCTCATCTCTCTTATTTATATCATCCTTGTCTATTTTTAATTTTTATTATTTATTTTTATTTTCAATTAATATGAGGATAAAACTTTAGGTTACATTGTTCTCACTTCCATGGTAAAGTTCAAGTTGTTGATTCCATCACCCAGGAGATGTGCTGAACACCCTTACAATGTACACATTAGGTGAGATCCCGCCAATTGCCCTCTCTGTTCCCTCCAAACTCTCCCTTCCTCCTCCAACCTTCTCCCTCCTCTTTCCTCTTCCTCACTAGACTATATTTGTGTTTTTATCATTTGTGTGGATGTGCAGTTGTTTATATATTTGTTTCATATTAGTATCGAGTATATTGGATTTTTTTTTTCCATTCTTCACATACTTAAGAAGAATGGAAAAACAACTCCACCCAGGTAAACTTAAAAAATGTCTTCAACTTTTCCTATGGTTACATAGTACTCCCTGCTGTACATATGCCACAGTTTGTTGATCCATTCAACAAACTGGGCATTTAGGTTGCTTCTATGACTTGATAATTATAAATTTAGCTGCAATAAACATTATGGCGCAAATGTCTTTGTGGCAAAATGATTTTTGTTCCTCTGGGTAGATAGCTAGTAATGAAATTGCTTGATTAAATGGAAGGTTGACTTATAGTTTTTCAAGAATTCTCCATACTTATTTCCGAAAACATTGGTTTGTAATCCCACCAGCAGTGCAAAAGTGTATCCTTCTCTTCACATCCATGACAGTGTCTGAAGATTTAGGACTTTGTGATGTGGGCTAATATTAGTGGAGTTACGTGGTATCTCAGAGTGCATTTGCATTTCTCTGATTATTAAAGATGATGAGCATTTTTTTCATGTGTTTGTTGGGCATTTGTCTGTCATCTTCAGAGAAGTTTCCATCATGTCTCTTGGCCACTTACATATGGGATTGTTTGCTTTTGTCTTATCAATTAATTTGCACTCTTTATAGATTCTAGTTATCAGACCTTTGTCAGATTTGTAACGTGCAAGTGTTTTTTCCCATTCTGAAGCCTGGTTGTTTGCTTGGTTGTGGTACTCTTAGCCTTGCAAAAGCCTTTAGCTTGATCAAATACCATTTATTTATTTTTGTTGTTGATGCAATTGCTGGGGGGGAGTGGGCAGGAGGCTTCCTCATTAAAGTCTTTTCCTAGGCCAATATCTTCAGGTGTATTCACCATACTCTCTTCTAGTTTTTATTGTTTCATGTCTTAAATTTAGATATTCTGTCCAGTGAGAATCAATTTTTGTCAATGGTGAGACGTATGGGACCAGTTTCAGTCTTATACATGTGGCAAACCTGTTCTCCCAGCACCATTTATTAAATAGGGATTTTTTCACTAGTGTAAGCTTTTGTTTGGTTTATCAGAGGTCAAACAGTGATATGTGGCTAGATCTCTAGATTTTCTGTTCTAGTTCATAGCTCTATATCTCTATTTTTGTGCCAGTACTATGCTGTTTTGATCACTAGAGATGTAGTATAACTTGAAGTCTGGTAAGGTGATGCCTCCAAATTTGTTTTTATTTCTAAGAATTGTATTGGCTATTTGGATTTTTTTTTCTGGTTCCATATGAAGGGAAGTACTATTTTTTTCAAGTTCTTCAAAGTATTACCTTGGTGATTTGATGAGATTGCATTGAATCTGTAAATTATTTTGAGTAGAATGGATGTTTGAATGCTATTGATCCTTCCTAGCCACAAGCATGATATGATTTTCCATTTGTTAACATCTTCTGCTATTACTTTTCTCAGGGTTTCATAGTTCTCTTTACAGCAATATTTCATGTCCTTTGTTAGGTAAATTCCCAGGCATTTTATCTTTGGAGCTTCTGTAAAAGGTGTAGAGTTTTGATTTTTTAAAGTATTTGGCATATATAAAAGCTACCAATTTGTGGACATTGATTTTGTATCCTAAGACACTGTTATATTCCTTGATCACTTCTAAGAGCTTTATAGTTGAGTCTTAGGGGTTTTCCAGATATATAAGATCACGTCACCCATGAAAAGTAAGAGTTTGACCTCTTCTGTCGCTATTTGAATACCCTTGATCTCCTTCCCTCACCTGATTGTGATGACTACGACTTCCAATAGTATGTTAAATAGCAGTGGTAACAATGAGCATCTTTGTCTAGTTCCAGTTGTGAGAGGAAATGCTTTTAGTTTTACTCCATTCAATATTATATTGGCTGTGAGTTTGCTGTAGATGGCCTCTGTCAGTTTAAGAAATATCCCACTTATGCCTATTTTCTTAAGAGTTCTTATCAAAAAAGATGCTGGATATTCTCAAAAGTCTTTTCTGCATCAATTGAGAGGTTCATATGGTCCTTGTTTTTAATTTTATTTATATGGTGAATTAGATTTATGGATTTATGTATGTTGAACAAACTTTGCTTCCCTAGGATAAAACTGACTTGATCATGGTGTATAACTTTTTAAATATGTCTCTATATTTTGCTTGCTAAGATCTTATTGAATGTTTTTGCATTGCTATTCATTAATAATAGTGGCCTATAATTTTCTTATTTTATTGGGTCTTTCCTGGTTTTTGAATCAAGGTGATATTTACTTTATAGAATGTATTAGGGAGGAGTCCTTTTTTCTATATGTTTTGGAATAATTTATGTAATATAGGAACTAATTTCTCTTTGAAACTAGTTTGATAGAATGTTTGATAGAATTCTGGTGTGAAACCATGTGGTCCATGGCTTTTCTTTTTTAGATTTTATGTAGTTAATGCTATTTCACTGCTTGATATAGGTCTATTCAAAATTTCTAATTCTTTCTAGCTGAGTCTAGAAAGGTGGTAGTCTTACAGGTATTGGTCCATTTCCTTCAGATTTCCATATTTCTGAGAATAGAGTTTTTGTAGTAATCATTGAGGATTTTTTTGAAATTCTGTCTTATCTGTTGTTATTTCCCCTTTATTGTTTCTATTAGAAGTTATTAGAGATTTCATTTTTCTGTTTCTGCTTAGTCTAGCCAAAGGTTTATCAATTTTATTAATCTTTTAAAAGAACCAACCTTTTGTTTCATTGGTCTTCCAAATTATTCTTTTGTTTTCAATTTCATTTAATTCTGCTCTAATTTTGGTTATTTCTTTTCTTCTGCTGGGTTTGGGTTTGGATTGATCTTCCTTTTCCAGGTTGTTAAGATGCCCTCTTAGGTTGCTGACTTGTTTTCTTTCTGTTTTCTTGATGAAGACTTCTAATGCTATAAATTTCACTCTTAGGACTACCTTTGTAGTGTTTCACAGGTTTTGATAGCTGTGTCTTTAATATATTTTTGTTCCAAAAATCTGATGATTTCCTTTCTTAATCTCATCTTTGAGCCAGCTGTCATTCAGCCTAAGGTTATTTAGTTTCCATGACTATTTTGAGTATGAAGTATTTTGAGTATTTGAGTATGAAGATTTCTGTTTTTGTTAAGTTCAACTTTTACTCTGTGATGGTCTGAGAAGATACAAGGGATAATTTCTATTCTTTTAAATTTATTGAGGTTACACCTGTATCCTAAGATATGATCAATTTTTGAGGATGATCCATGAGCTGATGAGAAGAATGTATATTCAGTTTTGTTTGGGTGAAAAGTTCTGTGTGTCTCGTAAGTTCATTTGTTTTAGGGTGACATTTAAGTTCATTTTTTCTTTGTTTAGCTTCTGCCTGTAGAATTTGTCTAGTACTATCAAGAAGGTATTAAAGTATCCAACTATTATAGTGAAGGAAGATATCATATGGTTCAGATCATTTAGAGTTTGTTCAATGAATTGGGGGTGAATTCAAATAGTGTGCATAAATGTTAATTATTGAAATATCTTCATGTTTTATGGTCCCTTGACAAGAATGTAATGTCTATCCTTGTCTTTCCTGATTTTTGTGGTTTTAAATCTGATTATATCTGCAAATAAGATTGCAACTCCTGCTTTTTCCCTCTGATTTTTATTTGATTGGATTATGGTTTTCCATCACCTTCACCCTGAGTCTTATTTTATCCTTAGAGGTTGGTGCATTTTTTAGAGACAGAAAATATTTTATCCTTTGAAGTTAGGTGTATTTCCTGGAGACACTATATATTAAGTTTGAGCTTTTGTATCCATTCAGCCAACTTATGCCTCTGTAGTGGTGAATTCAAGTTGTTCATATTTAGAGAATTGCTAGGTATGGTGGAGTTTAGTTCATCTTGTTTTATGAAAGTCCAGTGTTTAGCTTTATCCCTTGTGCCATTGTGGAAGTTAGGCTTTGTTCTTGAATTTCTGGGAATGTATACTTTGGGCCATTGTGCTAGTCGGTATGAAGGATGGATCTGGAGAACTTTTGCAGTTATGTCAAATTTCCTCAAAATTTGCATATTTTTAAAATATTAGTTTCTTCTTCACAAATGAAACTTAGTTTAAAAGGATATAGAATCCTGGACTGCAAATTGTTTTGTTTAGTAAGATTAAAGTGCAACGTCTATCCTCTTCTGACTTGAAAAGTTTCTGCTGAACGATCTGCTGTCATCCTAATATTTTTCCCTTTGTAGATAGGACTTTTCTTGTGCCTGGCTGTGTGCAGGATTTTCTCCTTCATATTAGCTTTGGCAAAGTTAATTACAATGTATTTAGGAGATGCTTCATTTGGAATGAGTTGTGCTCATTTCTGATAATATCTACTATCTGAATTTCTTTTTTACTTTCTTTGATTTTTATGAGACAGAGTTGCACTTTATCACCCTCTGTAGAGTGCAATGACATCATAGCTCACAGCAACCTCAAACACTTGGGCTCAAATGATTCTCTTGCTTCAGTCTCTCTAGTAGCTGGGACTATAGTCACCCACTACAATGCCTGGCTATTTTGTTATTGTTGTTTGTTGTTTAGCAGACCCAGGCTAGGTTCGAATCCACCAGCCTTGGTGTATATGGCTAGTGCCCTAACCACTTAGCTATGGATGGCAAGCCCTACTATCTGAATTTCTACGTTTCTCTCAATGCTTGAGAAATTCTCTACCATAATGTCTCAGAGTAAAGCATCAGTGCCTTTAGAACCATTCTCTTCTCCTTCAGGAATCCCTATAATTCAGGTGTTTGATCTTTTGGAACGATCTCATAACTCTGTCAGTGAATATTTGGTTTTTGTGTTCTTTCTTTCTGCCTCATTGAATGCTCGGAATAGTTCAAAGGTCTTGTCTTCAATTTCTAAAATTATCTCTTCTCTATGTTCAACTCTGTTACCGAAGATCTCTGCTGAGTTTTGAAGCTCCTGACCGCCTCTTTCAATTCCCTAAGCTCTGCTATATGTTTCCTCATTATGTCCGTATTCCTTGATGACTTTGTCTTTAAAGCTATTAATTTCTTGAGACAACTTTTGAACTATTTTTTTGTTTTCAACTTCCATCTTCTCCTCCATCCCAATCTTCTTATTTGCCATTCACATTCTAAGTTCTATTTCTTACATTTCAGCAATTTCTCTATAGATGGTATTCTCTGCTGTATTTCTTTTGTAATCTCATGTGGGAGTTGCTCTGCTCTGATTTTTCATGTTGCCAGAATTCTTTGGCTGGCTTCTCCACATGAGAATTTTTTTAAAAAATATATTATACTTTTTAATTTGGAATGGTAGGTTGTCCCTGAATAGATATTGAGAGATAACCTAGTTGTGGCTCATGAGGAAACTTTGTATCACATAATTGGCGATTAAAACTGGCTGGGTGAAACTAGCTTGGAAGGTCCCAGGAACTAGAGCTAACCACCCTTATCTGAGTTAGCTGAAGCTTGTGCTTGTGGCCTTTCCCTTACGGACTTGCAAAACTCCCTTTTAGGGCTGCAGCCAGAGTTTCCGAGTGCCAACTTGGCAAGACAGTATGGCCTGCTTTGTTTTCATGCCAGCTTGCCCTCCATCCAATCCAAAGGAGTTCCATCACTTAGCTGTAACTTCCAAAGAACCAACACTTGTGGCCCACCAGTGATAGCTGGAAGAGAATCTGTAAATAGACCCGTGGAATCCACCCTTATGAATTTTAACCTCCCTCACCACAGCACAAACAAAGTCAAATATGCTGTGAACCTGCAGCCTCAGACAGCAGGGCAGGAAAGCAAGAATCTGTGGCCAACTTTGACCAAGATTTCCAGCCAAGCTTGTCCAGGCAGCACAAGCAACACCCACCCAAACAAGCCCAGAGGGATGCCAGACACCAGAGTAGAAAATTCTGCAGGCAGTTCTGAACATTCCCACAGGGAGTAGGGAAGAAACCATTTCTACAGGAAAGAGGCAGCTGATACCACGCCTCTCCACGCCAAAGTTAGGACCGTGGCATCACTCTTTCTGCACTACTGTCTACTCAGTGATGCACTCAATGGATCAGCCTCTCATAATATTCCCCAACCACTCCTCTGCAGGGGGCAGTCCTCTAAGCAACCAGAAGAGAGGAAGGGTAGACTGTGGGCTCAGTACTGCAGAGAGAAAGTGTATTCTCTTTTGCACAAGGCAGGATGGGGACTGGGCTGAGAGCTCAAGCTTCCAGGTATAGGAGAAGTGGGAACTTGTGACTCTTTCTTGTGGGCTGACGTGAGAGGTCCTTTATTCCTGGCTTGCTCATGGAAAGCCCACCTTGGGGGGGCCTCACTGTTGGGGTAGGATTCTCCTGTCCCCATGACAATAGGAGCCTTCTGAGTAGTTGCTTCGTACCTGCATTTGGTTAATTTTCTTCCTCTTCCTTGGCTTTGCAGTTTTTCTCAGTGGGGATGAGGTGTACCTTGCATTCCTCTCCTTGTGCTCCACTTTCCACCTTCAGCTTCTCTTGAGTTCACTTTAGTCCAACTAATCTCCCTCTGCATAGGAGCTTCTGTTGAAATGTGCCTCTAGTTGGCTCTCTTGCTCCATCCCCTCTACATCATTGTCTTTTTGTTCTACAACAATTCTGTAACCCATTTCTGCTTGTGAATTTTAGATTTGATTTTGAATGCTACATTTGCACAATCAGCTCAGCATTTATTAGGCAGCTGTGTTGAACATATTTGTAGAAATATACAAAGTACATCATACTCTGCCCTTCAATAGATTGCAATCTAGTGGGAAAGATAGGAAGTGCACAAATAATTAAAATATAAACTGGGAAGAATGCAAGTATTATAAATTGGAACCTTGTTTTAATTTGAGATCTTTAGATGAAGTGCATCCACTTCAATGATTAGAAGAGACACAGAAATAATGGTTGTTTACAGGCTCTGAGTAATACACAGCATGCTGATGACTGCATACAGGTCAGTCAGCACCATGAAAGAAAGAAAAAGAGGCCGATTCACAATTGGATCTGTGGGCCAATGCTCTGTTGGGGTTCAAACAATTATGGTTTCCTATGAGGAATTTTAATTGGTGGATTTTACAGCAAGTAGGCACGAATTTTAGGAGGTCACATTGAGTCATACCTACTCAGTCCATACATGGTGTGGGAATAATTAGGACCACTGAAGTAGGTTGTATCTACCTGACTCATAGGGAGACGGACACCAGGAGGAATTTGTATAAGGCAGATATCTGGGTCAATCAACTACATTGAGGAAGCTGAGTGCTTATAGAACTAGAAACTGTGTAGAGTAACTGAGTCCTGATTCTTCTATTGGGAAATTAAGCATATTTGAAATGGATATGTTAACAAAACAAAGTTGAGGCAGCATGTAATTCTAGGAGTTCACTATAGACACTCCTCCCCCAAGTGAGAGATTGTCTGAAAATAAGGAAAGTTTTTTGAAGAACTTACATTTGATGAGAATCTTGAACATGGTGTAATGTTTGTAAAAGTATAATTAAAGAAGACAATTACAAGCAAAAGGAACTATCTGAAAGGAGCAATGAGTCTGCGGAATGGTCAGTGAAGAATCACATAAAAGAAAGAAGAGAGGAAATGTCTGGACATGATGTGAGTATTGTTCTGATATTACTTTTAGGAATGTAGATTTTATAGTGTAGGCGATAGCAGTAAGTGATCAATTCTAAAGAGGCATAATCAAAGCTAAGGGTTTCCATTTAAAGAAGAATTAGTTAAAATTTATCATTGTTTTGGCTACCAAGAACCCAACCATCATTCTCTTTTTGGGAGAATTCCCTATTATGTGCTATTAATTTTAGACTGCATTCTGTCTCCCACTAGAGAAACCAAAGAGGGGCCAGACAGTGGTTCTAGGTGTCTGATCCCTTCTTGCTGTCTTATTATTCTTACTGCCACCTTCGTGTCTAGGGGTTTCTACACATATGACTAATCTATGTCTGATTCCCTTAAGGCTACAACAGCTTCTCCTCTGTTTTTCAATAGAAACCTAACTCAGAGCATTTAAGTACATCATAGTTTTTGAGGCACTATGTCACCAGGAAATATCCCTCTGAGTTATGCAAACATCTCAAAATCTTATTTTAGAGATTTCCTTTTATCTAAAATGCTACTTCTTAGCATGTCACCCCTGGAGTTTGATCACCCTCCCCCTTGGTCTTTCATCTTCCTCACATTTTTATCATTCTTTGTTCTCTCTGGTTGGTTCTGTCACTTCTCACCACTTATGGAGTATTACTATCCTCTGTCATGTACAATACTGTTGGTCCACTCTCTGAAATCTTGGTATATACTCTAACATCTATCCTCTGGCTCTCACCGTTCAAGTGCTTATTGGATTGTTTTTCCAAAAGTTGTTTTCACTGGAAAACATATCCTGTTGTCAGCTATTAGTTTTTCCTCTCCTTGTTACATGTATAGAGATGCATCTAATCATATTTACGTATGACAAAAACAAGTCTCTCTCCTTCTCTCTATGGAATATATGCAATTAGTTGCATATTTTTGCATATATATTGAAAAGTAAGTTGAATCTTACCATACACACTCTGTGCCATATTTTATAAAATCAGTACACATATATCTTCCTTATAAATGTACCACAATTTTTTAACCACTTACATATCAATATGTGTAATGAAGTTACATAAAATTTTTCATTATTATGAAGAATGGTTTTTTTTAATTTTTATTAAATCATAGCTGTGTACATTAGTGCAATCATGGGCACAATGTGCTGACTTCATATACATTCTGAAATATTTTCATCAAACTGTTTAACATAGCCTTCATGGCATTTTCTTAATCACTATATGAAGACATTTTAATTCTGCATTTAGTAAGTTCCACCTATACCCTTCTAAGATGCACCGTAGGTGTGATCTCACCAATCAACCGCCCTCCACCCATCCTCCCCCCTCCCCACCGCTCCCTTTCCCTTTCCCCATATTCTTGTGCTATAATTGGGTTTTAGCCTTCATATGAAAGATGTAAATTAGCTTCATAGTAGGGTTGAGTACATTGGATACTTTTTCTTCCCTTCTTGAGATACTTTGCTAAGAAGAATATGTTCCAGCTCCATTTATACCATGGAATATAATGTAGCCTTAAAGAAAGATGAAGAATGTTTTAATGAATATTCCCATACCTCTACCTTTTTACCTTTGTGTATTTCTAAGGGCTAGATGGCTAGAAGTGAGACTGTGTTATTTAATGTTTTGGTTGGTTAACATACTGTCCTCCCAAAAGGATTACTTAATTTATACTCCCAACCATAAAAGTTTTGAGAGTTTCTTTTTTGTACATCCTGGTTAACATGTAATCATTTTAATTTTTAATTTTTGTTTGTATCTTTGGCAAAAATTGATATCCTATGGTTATTTCAGCATGTATTTTCTTAAATATTAGGCTGAATATCTTTTTAGATGTTTATATCCACAGGACTCTCATTTTTTTAATTGAAATTTCCTCCTTACAATTTAATTTATAATTCTTCCTGTAGTATATGATAGTACAACATACAGTAGTGTGATGTATTTGCCAATATTTTTTTATAATGTTGTTTCAAGTAGTCATTTTTATTAATTTTCCTTTTTAAAATTTGGGCTTTAGGCTCGGTGCCTGTAGCACCACCAACCACATACACCAAGGGTGGCAGGTTCAAATCCTACTCGGGCCAGCTAAATAATGACAACTGCAACAAAAAATAGCGAATAGCTGGGCATTGTGGTAGGCTCCTGTAGTCCCAGGTACGTGGGAGGCTGAGGCAAGAGAATTGCTTGAACCCAAGAGTTTGAGGTTGCTGTGAGCTGTGATGCCACGTCACTGTACTGAGGGCAACATTGTGAGACTGTCTCTAAAAAACCCCCCAAAATCTGTGTTTCACATCTTATTTAGGAAGGCATTCCTTTGTTGTTTCTTATTGAAAGCATTTTTAATGTATTTTATTATAATACTTTTGGTTTTTGCATTTAGATTTGAATCAAGATAAAATTTTTTTCCTTTCTATTGCCTTTTATTTTATTTATTTATTTTTATTGTTGGGATTCTTTGAGGGTACAAAGAATTAGGTTACACTGATTGCATTTGTTAGGCAAAGTCCTTCTTATAATTGAGTCCTGCTCTCAAGAGGTGTGTCAAAATCCAAGTAAAATTTATTTTCGTGTTCATTATGACAGAGGAATTTAACAAAATTTTTTAAAGCATGTGGCTGACTGTACACTTACTATTTATTGGGCGTTCATATATTCACCACTAATTTGCAATGCTTTTAAAATATTCTTGAAATATTAATTTTCTTTGAATTATCTATATTTAAAAATCCTGTATTAATACTACTCTAGATTAGTTTTTATATCTTGAGGTGATGTGTTATGTATTAAAATTATATTTATCTCACTCAGACTAATAATTTTACTTACCATTTTAATGGTAGTATTGGTTTAGTTTTATGTAGGTAAAAAGAAATCAGTGTAATATCAAATAATGTAAATAAAACCCCTGTTATTTCCCCCCCAAACCCTGTAATGTCCAATGTATATTAAAAATTTCCATGTGAACTCATTATTTTGTCTAATAACAGATTATACTTCCTCACACTGTTCATGAAAGAAAAATGGTAGTGATATTATCACTAGCAATGAGCTCTTCTAGCACCTCGATTTTGATCTCTTGTATGGTTTGTCACAAATAATGTGGTTTCTTAGAGATATGGCAATTTCTAGGTGTGCAAAAATGAGAGTAAAAGGTGAACCAGGAAGATCTTGCTGTGCTGGAAAGCAAAGACGCTTTCAAGGATTAACGAGGTCTTTTCAAAATAGCACAAAAATAAGCCTGTAGAACTCTCTTGCCCAAAGGTAGAACACATTTACTATTAAGAGAAAAATAGCTGGTTGATTGAAATACATAGATACTTAATAATATCAGGAAAAACTAAACCAAACAAAAATGTTTTTTGTTCTAGTGGAGATGACTCCTTAATATATACATTGGTAGTTATAAAGAAAGAATTAAGCATTTACTCTTCCATTCTGACTGGAAATACATTTCAGGATAGCCAAATTATCTCAATTAAAAAGGGATTTTTTTTCTTGAAGAATGAAAACTAATCCATGCAGAATAAATAATACAGTTAGAAAAATTGCTATTTTGTAATTCATAATGAAATAATTAAATCATGTAAAGATCATCAGTTTATTTATATGTTAATCAGGTGATAGGTTGTTGGGGAGCTCAGTACTTGCATGGTGGTAAAAAGTGTGAGCCCACAGATTACTTTATGGTTGCAAAAAGAAACATAACTAATCAATGGAGGTTTTAGGCTCTGCCCATCTGAACCCAATGATCAACAGTGGATAGAAGAGTTTTTGTACCTACATATACAGTGCCAGAATGTATTTGTATCTGTACAATGAGGCAGAAGCTCCATAATCTCTTAAACATTTTTTATCAGAAGTACTAACCTGAATTTAATCAAGCATTTATCTCTATGAGAGGTGGATATTCAGATATTTTTCAGGAAATATAGGGCAAAAGAGGAAAATGCTACATAAGACCATTAGGAAACAATTAGGAAAAATCCCAAAGATAGTTCTTAATATGGGACAATTGATAACTATCTTGGTCTGTTCACCCAGTCAATGACAAGAAAAAAAAAACAAGCATATGTTTGCATTGCGTGTGGATATGTGTGACTAGTGTGGTGGGGGGAATATTACTCTGTATTAAAAGACATAGCCTATAATTTAATGCCATATGTAAAACTTGATGGGATCCTTGATTGAACAAATGAGCAATAAAGGCCATTTTTCTGCAATTGAGGAAATCTAGATATAAACTGTGTAACATAAATATCACTAATTTTGCTTTAGTATTAACTAAAGTTAATAACTAGTATAATAAAAGTATTAACTTTTATTGTGGTTACATAGAACATTTTTTCAAATAAATTCATAATAAAGCACTTAGGATAGAAATAGCATGATGTTTTTGATTTGCTATATGACAGCAGACAAGTAATGAAGCAAATCTGATTAGATATTGTTACGTTCAAGTGTTAAGCTTATGGTTATTTATTTTAAAAGGTGTATATTTTGTATTTACTTTTCTGTGTGAAGATGTTTATAATAAAAGTTGAATCAGTAAAAACAAATAATATGAAATTCATATTTATTTTTAGAATTTAAATTTAAAAGGTCCTAAAGGGTTATTGTATATATATCTCACTACGTAATGTTTTCCCTTCTAATACTATGTCTCTCCATTTATTTAGAATTAAAAAAAATTCTTGAACACTTTTATGGTTTTCTTCATACAAGACTGGAATGTTCCCTATTCAATGTTTTCCTAAGCATCTTAAGTATTTAGTTACCCTAGACTAGCAGAATTGCTAATGACCAGAAAACCAATAACGTGTAAGGAAGCTGATTTTGTTTCTAGCTATTTTGCTATACTTGTTTTAGTATTACTAAATACTTTTCAGTTTTATCTTTTCCTTCAAATAATCATTTTGTGCATACAAAGACATATATGAAAAATAAATATACAGTGTAAAAAATTTTATTAAGCAATTATGAATGTAACCATCTCACAAGTAAAAAGAAAATTGAAAAATTGCCAGCACCCCAAACTCACCTTGTGTCATTTACATATCATATGTCTTGACTGACATCTTAACTATTTTAAAATATAATTTTTCAGATCATAACTTTAGTAATATATTCTGACTTTTTGAATTTTGTCCATGAAATTCAGAATCAAAAAATAGCAAAAATAAGATATTTTCCTCTCTTGTTTCAGATTATTTATTAGTTTCGTTTGGTGGACTATATTCCATTAATTCAAATTTGGGGCTAAAGTTTTTATAATTTTTTATATATACAGAGTATATATATAATTATACATACAATTTCTTCTCTATTTACATGTGAATGAATAGCATGTGATGTGTGTATGTATAATATGTGTATATAGAGAAGAATTAGAAATATAAACAATTGGGTATACATGTCAGGTGTTTATAAGTTAATTTGACAAATTTTTGTTCCCTAGTGCACATTTTTAAATACTGGTATTATCTAGGTGCCTCATTTTTAAAGTCTATGAGACTTTACTTTAAGAAGTAAATATTCAGATATTTTTCAACTCAAGGTAGAAAGTCTCAAATATACCAGCTTTGAATATAATTCTCAAATATTTGGCATCCTTAAAAGTTATATTTTATTTGCTTATGACATACTTTAACACTAAAATTTTCTTTTTCATTAGCAATTCCCCAAAATAAATCACATAAACTATCTCTGTTAGAATGAGGTCATTTGGAGTAATCAGATTTAAATGGGAGGCAGAATTGAGACACATTTTGTAAATTGTGAAGAGGCTGTGTAATCAAGATGCAAACACTAAATTCTATAGAACTTCTTAAAAATATCAGAAATCATTATTTTGATTTCCTCATTTCCAGTATTCTCATCAAGATGCAAAGACATGGTGCATTATTTCCTAATTATAATGTATTAATCAAGTATTAAACAGCAAGTGCCCTTTAGCAGTTTGGAGGTAGGCATTAGTCACTCTTGGTTCTGCAGTGCTCAAAGTACAAGGGGGAGCAATTGTACATGCAAGGATTAGCTCAAGTTTGCTTCCCCTTGTTGAAGATATAAAGTGTTTTTGAGTGAGCAAGAAAAATACCTTGGTTCCCAAAAAACCTAGACAAAGCCAGATGTTAAAGAGTTAAAAATGAGGGCAGATATATGCTATTTGTTTTTCTATAAGGTATATGCTATTTGTTTTTCTATAGGCGCAAAAAGTGTGTTTCATAAAGCACTGCTTGTCAAAGAGTTTTTTCCTACCAAAATATCCCTAAGAGGAAGAGACTGAGGTTCATAAATGCAGTCCAAAGTTTTCGTCCATGAATGATTATGATTGCAAAAATACAGTTAGATTGAATGAATGAATGGAAAAAATTTAAAAAAATATATAGCTTATTTATTTAAAACATTCATTATAATGTTTTATTCAACAATATAGTATATCCATAATTCTTTTAATATGATAGTTCTAAATTGTTATTTACTTCTAAATTATCATTTATTTGACCTTGGTTCTATCCTCATAAAAAAGAGTGTGCTATTTAAAGCAATTCAAATTGCCCAATGTTGGCTGGGCACAATCACTCTAGCCTGTAATCACAGCACTTTGGAAGGCTGAGGCTCGAGGATCCCTTGATGCTGCAGTGAGCTATGAACTTGCCACTGCGCTCCAGCCTGGATAACAGAGAAAGACCCTGTCTCTTAAAAAAAAACAACAAACTAACAAAATAAATAAAAGTAAAAAACAAATTGCCCAATACCAGCAAAAATTCTGGAATTGATATATGTATAAATTAAAGCTCGTGACAATTTTAAAGTTAAGATTTCTTATCAACTTTATATCTTATGATCTTTACTAAAATGCTAATTGATATTATACATAAATCATTTGATTTATGATTTATTTAATAACAAAATACTGACATTTGGTAAATTTCTGCCTCTTCATTGCTTTGTAATGGTGTGATTTTATTTTTACTTTTTAGATTTTGGGTTAAATCTATTGCATTGGCAAGGTTGGAGATAAGTTAAACCTAAACCTGGTGGCTCTATAACTGAGGTCCACCACAGCAAGAAGTGCATATCAACAGAACTAAATGATTAAACCAAATGAATTTTATAGCACATGGCAGAAACTTTGCTGCATAAAAGCACTAATATGCCTGTCTTTTGCAGGTTTAGTACAGTTCTTTCTTCAGGGTCAATGGCTATGTATGCCCTGCTGGCAGAAAAGTAATTTTCTTGCTAATTGAGTCTTTTAAAAATATTCTCAAGAGACTGCAAGTGAGTGGGTAGTTTGACCACTTTTGTACTGGGGTAAAAATATTTCATAAGACTGATTTAACATTGTAAAAATTTGAGTAGAGGTTGTAGATTAGAGCAAAGAGTATGCCAAAGAAAGTAATAATTTGTAACCTAAATAAATACTTTTATTCTCCTAAATTCATTAAAATACACCTTGTACTTTCATTTTGATTTAAATACTTAGCATCAACTATTATTTATGTTTTAACAGCCACAAACCTCTTTATAAAGCCCTAAAAATATAATAACAATAATGCATATTAATGTCAAATTTTGTACTGGAGAAGAATTCAGTATGAGATTTTGATAGAGTCATGACAGATCTGAATATATTTTTCATTGACTTAATGGGTTCTTATAACAATAAATTTATTGATAGTATATATTTATGTGGTACCTATGATATTTTGATAGATGCATATAATATATAATGATCAAATCAAGGTAATTAGGATATCCATCACCTCGAACATTTGTTTCTTTGCATTGAGAACATTTCAAATCTTCTTTTCTAGCTTCTTTGAAATATATAATAGACTATTGTTAGGTTACCCTACTGTTCCCTTGAATGCTAGACCTAACCCTATCTAACTGCATGTTCATACCTATTAGCCAGACTTTCTTCATGTCCGGGCTCTTTCCCAGCTTTGAGTAACCAGAATTCTACTCTCTACCTCTATAAAATGCATGTTAGGTCTCACATGAATGAGCAATGTGATATAATATTTCTATTTCTGTACCTGGGATTCAGGTATCTCTTTAATATATTGATTTCCTTTCCTTTGCTGGATCACATGGTAGTTCTAGTTTTAGTTTTTAAAGAAATGTGTATACTGTTTTCCATAATGCCTGTGCTAATGTATGTTTTCACTCACAATGTGTAAGAGTTCCCTTCCTTTGCAACAATTATGAATTTTTTAGGGATATCCAGAGCATGGAGATGCTAAATAAGAATTTGAGGATTCAGTAATAGAATCTGGCACAAACTAACAAGTTCTAGGTAATGTTTGAGGCACTAAAAATTCTGAGTGAATGGATAGGCAAATTTTCCTGATCTCTTGAGGCTTAATTCCAGTGGAGAGAGACAGATGATACACCAAAAACAGAAAACATATTATACATTAAATGCTGTAAATATGAGGAATAAAATCAAGAAAGATGATACTGAGTTTTAGCATATAGTGGTGTTTAAAATTTTAAACAATGTATTAAAGAATAGCCTCTGAGAATTTGTCATTTTAGCAAAGACCTGAAGCAGGTGAATGATTTTTGTAAATATCTATGGGAAGAGCATTTCTGTCATAAGGAAGAGCAAATGAAAATGTTCTGAACTGGTACAGCAAATTTCAGGGATAGCATTCAAGTTTATGTGTTAAAAAGAGTCTGTGGGAGAGAGGTGGAGACAGGTTGGAAGTGATGTTGTCTCAGGTCATTATGGAGAGGAGTTTAGGATTTGGGATACATTTTGGAAGAAAATACTGAGATATTTGCTTCAGAATTGGATGTGAAATGTAAGAGGAAGGGTCCAGCACGGGTAAGGTGTTTGGCTTAAGCCATCAAATGGTTGAAGCTGCCACTTATCTAGATGGAAAGATTGCAGGAGAAGATTTAGAGGAGTGCTAGGCGAGAAAGGTCTGATTGGCCTGTTAGGACTTTGATAGGAGAGAATAAGGATGTGAAAATAAAAATATTTTAGGCAAAGGGACCATTATGTGCAATGCATTAAACCTTGAAATACTTTAAATATCTTGGAAATGGTGAGCTATTCATTGTGGTGTAAGCATGGTGTACAACAAAGGTTGGCAGGCTGTGGCTCATAGGCAAAATTCATTCCATGGCCTGCTTTTGTAAGGCTCATGGGCTGTATAAAGTGGTTGGAAAAAAAACACTTTGTGACATGTGCAAATATATAAAATTCCCATTTCAGAGTTCATAAAGAAAGTTTGAGGAGTACACAGTCATGCACATTCATTTACATATGGGCTTTTCACTAAAATAGCTCAGTTAAGTAGTTCAGAAAATGTGACCTGCAAAGGTGAAAATATTTACTACCGAGTTCTTTGGAGAAAAAGTTTTCTGACTCTTAATGTGCATAACGGGAGTAGTGACGGTTAAAATGGAGTTATTCAGGGGTGGGTGGATGCAGGTTGTGACGTGTCTTGTCTGTCTTTCTGTGAAGTTGGGACTTGATTCTGTAGGCAATGGAAAACCATCAATGGTGAACATTTTCCTGAAATATCATTAAAAATACAGAAGAAAATCCTTGCTCAACTGAATTTCCAGATTGGGAAATACATACCAAGAGAGCTTTTCAGCACTTTAGTGTGGCGGCCAGCAAAGACTCTGGTGGCTCAGCTCTTAGAATTGTTGATTTATACCTGCCCTCCATCATCTGCAGTGGAACTGCTCCCTAAGGAAGTTAGTCCCAGACCTCTTAGAACACCTATGTCTGCTATAGCATGGCAGGAGAAAGAACTACTTTGATTGTAATGGTTCAACCTAACTTACACATTTATCTCATAATCGATAAAAATTATATTAAAAAAGAAACTTCATAAGCTTTGAATAAAATGAAGATGAAAATTAAGCAATTACTATAATAAAGTTTGGTGCTGGGCAAACCTGAATTAGATTGAAATTTTAACTTCTGTTGTTTTCTTAATGGAGTTTTCATCTGACTCATTCTCTTTTTATTTCACCCTATTTCTCTTATGCAGTAGAAAGTGTTAGTAACAACCTGCAATACATTGTCATTCTTTATGGTAGTGGATTCTTAAAATTAATGACTGCTGAAAGATCACTTATTCTATATATGATTGAATTGAAGAGATATTATGTATCAACAAATTATACCAGGGAGTGAGGCCTAGGAGAGGCATTAGGAAAAAGTGGAAAGGAATCAGGGAGGGGGAAAATATAAATGGAAATAGGCATACCATTAGGAATCGATAACCTCAAGAGAGTGATACTCTTAACTTTCTCTCTGGTGATAACTAATGGTGGATTCTTGGAGAAACTTCTTGATCTGATTTCTCTAAAGAAGAGAAATTGGATTCCACTTAGGTAATTTGAGAAAAAGAAGTGACACAGCATTTCCTGATGAATCAAATTACTGACAGCTGACTACAGCTATCACTCAGCTCATTGTTTACAGATTATATTGTCATTCTGGCTATTTTTCAGTTGACCTGACAGAAATACTACTATTGAATCTTATAGGGCAGAGAATGCCAAACAACAGAGCTTCAACATCTTGTGTGGGCTTGAAAGTCAGGGTGATACTTTGCTGTAATACCTATCTGGATGTGATGCCATTTGCCAAGTGTATCAGAGCTTGATATGTCCCTTTGAATATATCAAATGGGAATGTGGATAGAATGCATCTTTTAAAATGCTAAAATGAAAACCAATGATCCAGTATTACCAGTAAGTTCCTTCTGGAGGTACACAGAAATGTTTATGGGAAGCATTATGGTCCACTCACATGGAGCTACATATGAAGTAAAAGGTACTTGACAGCTTCCCGATATTTTTCAGTGTAGATGTTTTTACAAAACTGAAAAAAATCCCATACAAGTGAAATGGCAATGACATCTATGGTGGTGGCTTGAACAGCAATAGTCCTGGTGGGTGGAGCAAGATGGTGGACGAGTAACAGCTTCCTTGTGGCTGGGCACCATGAGACTGGGGAGAGAGGACTTTAGGCACCTCTGCCAGGCAGGATCTGCCCAGAAATTTCCCTTTGGGGACACAGGGAGACAGTGTGAAGCTTCTGGACACCCTGAGGAAGGCTAAGGCGATGGAGATTGGGCAAGTGGTTGCGTCTGTTCATTCGGTCTGATCCTGTCGGTGGCTGTGGGTGGGGCAGCAGTGGAACGGCAGGCTGGAAGGGCCTTGCCTGTGAGCTGTTTGGGTTTCTTTTGGACTTGGCACTTGGTTGAACTGCCTTGGGAGAACTTGGACAGGAGTGTGGGGTTTTTTGAGTGTTGC
The DNA here is from genome assembly GCA_963573935.1 of Arctocebus calabarensis. Lineage (NCBI taxonomy): Eukaryota > Metazoa > Chordata > Mammalia > Primates > Lorisidae > Arctocebus > Arctocebus calabarensis. The sequence continues at coordinate 5,141 of CAUYON010075270.1, read as the reverse complement.
CTGGGACCCCAGACTGGGCCACCAAGACAGACGGAGCTGCCAGTGTTTGGTGGTGGGCTGTGTGGAGCCATTGTGGGAGAACTGCCCTGGCACGCTCCACCCTCAGGGTGCCAGAGCAGGCATTGGGCGGGGGCGAGTAATCTAGTGACTGAGCAGCCTAAAGGCAGGGACTAAGATGCCTTGCAGCCTTAGACCTCAGGGGCATAGGGTGAGACTGGTTTTGGCACACTGGGTAAGTGGATAGCCACTCAAGGAGTGATCCCAGCCACAGCGCTTTCCTGGGGAAGCTTTGGCTTTGCCCAGGTTAGCAATTTAAAGTGTCTTCTAAGCAGGCTGAGGAGGATTTAAGCTCTCCACCATGCAGGGTTTGAGAAATCATTAGAAACATAGGGTCACTCCCTACAAAGATCCAGTAACAACAGAGCGATTCTGCCAGGGTCTGATCTGGGAGAGACACCTCCCGAACTCTGAGGAAGGTCATAGGCAATAGTGAAAAATAATCATGAGGCGGAATCAACAGAAAAACTCTGGCAATATGAATAACCAGAGTAGATCAACTCCCCCAAGGAATGACAAGGTAGATGAAGTACAAGATCCCTTGCATAGGGCGGCTCCTGTGGCTCAACGAGTAGGGTGCCGGCCCCATATACCAAAGGTGGCAGGTTCAAGCCCGGCCTCGGCCGAACTGCAAAACAAAAAAATAGCCGGGCGCTGTGGCGGGCACCTGTAGTCCCAGCTACTCAGGAGGCTGAGGCAAGAGAATCACCTAAGCCCAAGAGCTGGAGGTTGCTGTGAGCAGTGTGACGCCATGGCACTCTACCCAGAGCGATAAAGTGAGACTCTGTCTCTACAAAAAAAAAATAAATAAATAAAAGTAGGAATTACTTGACATTCACTCAAACTTCTGGTGGAAATCCAGAATGGTATAATCCCATGGAAGAAATTTTATAATCTCTAATAAAATATTTCATAAACCCACCCTTTAGCACAACAATCCACTCACTATACCCTAAAGATACACCTCCACAAACATGAAACAACATGTAGACATAGTTATTCACTTCAGCATTATTTATGACAATATTAGACATTCAAATGCAAAGTGATATTAATATAATAAACTATAGAACATCTGATATATTTGGAGTCATACACTATATATATATTTTTTTTTTTCTTTGAAACAGAGTCTCATTCTGTCACCCTAGGTAGAGTGCTGTAGTATCATCATAGCTCATAGCAACCTCTTACTCTTGGGCTCAGGCCATCCTTTTGCCTCAGCCTCCCCAGTAGTTGGGACTACAGATCCACAAAGTCTGATCAGTTTTTCTATTTTCTTTTCTTTTTTTTTTTTTTTTGAGACAGAGCCTCAAGCTATTGCCTTAGGTAGAGTGCTATGGCATCACAGCTCACAGCAACCTCCAACTCCAGGGCTCAAGCGAGTCTCCTGCCTCTGCCTCCCAAGTAGCTAGGACCACAGGCGCCTGCCACAACACCCGGCCATTTTTTTGTTGCAGCTGTCATTGTTTTTTGGCGGGCCCCGGGCTGGATTCCAACCCGTCAGCTCAGGTGTACGTGGCTGATGCTTTAGCCCGTTGAACCACAGGCGCCAAGCCAGCTTTTCTATTTTTAATAGAGATGGGGTCTTACTCTTGCTCAGGCTGGTCTCAGAACTCCTGCGCTCAAGCAATCCACTTGCCTCAGCCCAGAGTGTTAGGATTATAGGCATGAGCCACTATGCCCCACTTAAAATTTTTTTTGAAAGACCTCCAGGCTTGGCGCCTGTAGCTCAAGTGGCTAAGGTACCGCTTACACCAGAGCTGGCAAGTTGGAATCCAGCCCGGGCCTGCCAAACAGCAATGAGAACTACAACCAAAAAATAGCTTGGCGTTGTGGCAGGCGCCTGTAGTCGCAGCTACTTGGGAGGCAGAGTAATCGCTTAAGGAGTTGGAGGTTGCTGTGAGCTGTGAGACCACAGAATTCTACCCAGGGTGACAACTTGAGGCTCTCTCTCTCAAAAAAAAAAAAAAAATCTCCAGATAAGGAAGTGCTTTTCAAGATAGAGAAAACAAAACAAAACAACACAAAAACCACAGAACACATATACTACTCTATCTCTTTTAGGTAAGAAGGAGGTAACATAGAAAGAATAAATCAGAAATTAATGAAATGGGCTCGGCGCCTGTGGCTCAACAGGCTAAGGCACCAGCCATGTACACCTGAGCTGGCGGGTTCAAATGCAGCCTGGGCCCGCCAAACAACAATGACGGCTATAACCAAAAAATGGCCGGGTGTGTGGCGGGCACCTGTAGTTCCAGCTACTTGGGAGGCGGAAGCAAGAGACTCGCTTGAGCCCAGGAATTGGAGGTTGCTGTGAGCTGTAATGCCACAGCACTCTATCCAGGGTGGCAGCTTCAGGTTCTGTCTCAAAAAAAAAAAAAAGAAATTAATGAAATGATTATAGTGGGTAGAGACAGACAGAAAAGAATAAAGATGGAAGCAAGACTTTGGAAAAGTCTAAGTTTTGGGACCGAGTGTGGTGACTCACACATGTAATCCCAGCACTCTGGGAGGCTGAACTCCTTGAGCTTACAGGTTCAAGACCACCTGAGCAAGACAGAGACCTCGTCTCTAAATAGCCAAGCATTGTGGCAGGTGCTTGTAGTCCCAGCTATTCGGGAAGCTGAGGTAAGAGAATGGCTTGAGCCCAACAGTTTGAGGTTGCTATGACTTGTGACACCACAGTACTCTACCAACGGTGATAAAATGAGATTATCCCAAAAAACAAACAAACAAACAAACAAAAACACATACACAAAAACAAACAAACAAAACCTCCAGAAAATAACAATTATTGGTGAAAAGGTGGAGAAACTGGAAAACTTGTACACTCTTGGTAGGAATAAAATGGTGCAGCCATGGAAAACAGTATGAAGGTTCCTCAAAAAATTAAAAAGTGGCTGAGTGCAATGGCTCATGCCTGTAATCTTATCACTTTGGAAGGCCAAAGTGAGAGTATTGTTTGAGGCCAGGAATTAACAGCAAGACCCTGTCTCTACAAAAAATAGAGAAACAGGAAAATTATTCAGGTATAGCAGTACACAACCATAGTCCAGCTCTCTGGGGGGCTGAGGCAAGAGGATCAATTACTTGATTCAAGAATTTGAGGTCAGTGAACTATAATGACAACACATACTCTAGCCCAGGCAGCAGAGCAAGATCTTATCTTGGAAAAAAATAAAATTATTGTAAGATCAAGCAATCTCACTTTTAAGTGGCAATCTCACTTTTAAGTCTCTATCCAAAAGAATTAAAAAACAGGACCTCAGGATGGCGCCTGTGGCTCAAAGGAGTAGGGTGCCAGCCCCATATGCCAGAGGTGGCGGGTTCAAACCCAGCTCTGGCCAAAAACTGCAAAAAGAAAAAAAGGACCTCAAGTCTGAGCAAGAGCACGACCCCTTCTCTCCTAAAAAGAGAACAAATTCGGCAGACATGGTGGCAGTCCTAGCTGCTCTGAAGGCTGAGGCAGAAAGCTTCTCTGCTTGAGCCCAGAAGTTTAAGGTTTTGGTGAGTTCTGATGATTCCACTGCACTCTAACCAGGGTGACAGACTGAGACTGTCTCAAAAAAAAAAGAGGCCTCAAAGAGGTATTTGTACACCCATCTTCATCGCTGCATTCCTTACAGCAGTAAAAAGTAGAAACAACCTAAATGTTCACTGACAGGATAAAGAAAACGTGACGTATACATCCAGGGGAATTACTATTAAGCCTTAAGAAAAGGTAAGGAAGGTATGTAAGGTTCATACATGCTGTAAACACAGGACAGCATGTATGAACCTCGAGAACACTAAGCCAGTCAAAAAAAGGAAACTGCTGCAGAGATGCACTTGTGGTATCTACGGTAGTCATAAAGGAACAGAAAGAGTGGTGGTTTACCGGGGTTGGGGGGAATGAGGAGTTATTCAACAGGTAAAATTTTAGTTTTAAAAAAATGATAAAGTTTTAGAGATTAGTTACAGAATAATGTGCATACATAGTTAACACTTATTGTACTATACACTGAAAATGGTTAAGATGACAAACTTTATGTTATATACTTTACCACAATTAAAAAAAGAACCAAGCTAAGGTTACATTTGCCACTGGAAATAAAAAGGCTCTACAACTATACATAAAAAAACTGAGGCTGGGTGTGGTGGCTCACATCTGTAATCTTAGCAGGCTGGGAAGCCAAGGTAGGAGTATCACTTGAGCTTACAAGTTTGAGACCAGCCTGACCAAGAGTGAGACCCTGTTTTCCCTGTCTCTACTAACATTTAGAAAAATCAGCCATGTGTTGTGGTGGGAGCCTGTAGTCCCGGGTACTCGGGAGGCTGAGATAGGAGGATTGCCTGAACCCAGGAGCTTGAGGTTGTTATAAACTAGGCTGAGACCATGGCACTCTACCCAGAGCAACAGAGTAAGACTATGTGTCAAAAAAAAAAAACTGAATATGAAGTAACTGTATATAAAATATATAACTTAAAAAGAAAAAAAACCCAAAAAAAAATAACATACAATTGTAACTATTCAGATTTTAAAAATTCAAATTTAACTAACAAATCAACCTGGTACTTTATAATTACCCTTAATGAGACAAAAAGAATTACAAAGAAATCTTGTAAAGGATGCTAAGAAAGTAGATCTGAATTTAGTTTGCGCTTACAGTAGGATAGTACAAATAAACAAATTTATCAATTTTGAGGAAAAGCAGTGTTTTGACTACAGACGAAGGCAGATAAAAACAGAGAATGGAGGGCGGCACCTGTGGCTCATCGAGTAGGGCACTGGCCCCATATACCGAAGGTGGTGGGTTCAAACCCAGCCTGGTCCCAACTGCAAAACAGAAAAATAGACAGGCATTGTGGTGGGCGCCTGTAGTCCCAGCTACTCGGGAGGCTGAGGCAAGAGAATCGCCTAAGCCCAGGAGTTGGAGGTTGCTGTGAGCTGTGACGCCACGGCACTCTACCAAGGGCAATAAAGTAGGACTCTGTCTCTACAAAATAAATAAATAAATAAAATAAAAATAAACAGAATGGAGAAATCTGGGCGGTGCCTGTGGCTCAAAGGAGTAGGGTGCTGGCCCCATATACCAGAGGTG
>CAUYON010075268.1:0-13785 GCA_963573935.1 Arctocebus calabarensis | reverse complement strand
TTGATTTAGTAGGTACAAATTGCATTTAAAAAAATAGAACAACTATGAAGCTAATCTATAGCTTTCATATGAAGGCTAAAACCCAGTTATAGCACAAGAAATGGGGAAAGGGGCAAGGGAGGGGAGGGGAGGGGGAGGATGAGTGGAGGGAGGGTGTTTGGTGGGATCACACCTACAGTGCATCTTAGAAGGGTACAGGTGAAAATTACTAAATGTAGAATATAAATGTTTTCATATAGTGATTAGAAGGCCATGTAGGCTATGTTAAATAGTTCAATGAAAATATTTCAGAATATATAAAGAGTATATAATATTTCAGAGTATATATAGTCAGCACTTTGTGCCCCATGATTGCACCAATGTACACAATTATAATTTAATAAAAATTAAAAAATAAAAAAATAAATGAAATAAGATACAAACTCTAAGTCTGAACTCATAAAAAAATATATAGCTAGATAGGAGTGTATTTTCAAATAGAAGAGAGGATTTTTAATATTCTCAAAACTAAGAAATAATAAATGTTGGATAAGATAACTACTTAATTACCCCAATTTGATCATTACACATTATATGTATTGAAATATCACTGTGTACACCATAAAAATGTACTATTTGTACATTTGTTATGTTTGTACATTTGCTTGTACATTTGTATATTTTTTATGTTTAAATTGAAAAATGATATAACCACTCCAAGCAATATTTTGGCAGTATCTTATAAAAATCAGCATATGTTTTCTATGTATGAACAAGAGATTCCTCTCATGTGTATTTTTACAATAGAAATGAACACTGACCCCAACAAAATTATTTATACAAGAATATTCATTGCAGTGTTGTTCATAATATCCTCAAACAGAAAAAATTCCAAATGTCTATTAACCAGTGAATAGTGCCAAGTTGTGGTCTGATCACACAATGAATACTATTCAATGAAGAAAAGGAACAAGGTGCTGGCACATGGAATAATGCAGATTCATTTCAGAAACTTTATGCTGACTCAAAAAAGATACACAAAAAAAGAGAACACACTGTGAGATTCTTTTCGTATAACGTTACAGAAATTGAAACGGTAATTGTCTCTGCACTGGAAAAAGGCAGGAAAGGAATGCTCTGAGGAGACGAAAATGTTCTGTATCTTAACTGGGTGGTGACTGTGTGGATGTATACATTTGTTAAAATTCATTAAATTAATTAAACAAATTAATTAAATGGTTAAAGTGTTTTGTTTGTTTGTTTGTTTATTTTTCTTGGTAGAGTAAGGGACTCACTCTTCACTCTGTTGCTCAGGCAGGAGTGCAGTGGTGTGAACACAACTCACTGTAACCTCAAATTCAAGGCTCAAGCCACTCTTCCGGCCTCACCCTCCCAAAGTGCTTGGATTATAGGCATGAACGACCATACATGGCCTAAAACTATATATTACATTATATGTAAATTATATCTCAACTTAAAGATAATATAAAAAATTTAAAAAAGAAGGTTAATTTAAAAAATACTGTTGCCTCTCAGAAAATGGGTATATTAGTTTGCTTAGCTTTACATCATAGTTCTATTCCACATTTGTATAACAATTGTATTTTGAACAATCCCATGTTTAATGCTTTGGAGTGAAAATGTGTTAGAGATTGATTATCTACTGTTATATTTATGGTAAGTAAGATCGTTTTCAAATGAAGAATGTTAAAAAGTAAATGACTCCCATAAGCAACTACTTAGAATATTAGGTTTCCATAAAATGGGATTTGTCATATAGAAGATTTCTATAGATTCCAAGGAAATATACACGTGTGTGTATTATATACACACATTATGCACCCATACGTTTCCTTGTCTTTGAGAAAGATATATATGTGTATATATGCAGACACACATAAACATACATATCTTTATCAAAGACAAGGAAACCAAATAAAATAAAACAGGACACAACCCTTTGGTCCCCTTGTGAGGGTGCTCACTTTCTCACACTGTGGATCCTGCTTGAAAGTGACACTCTTGGTGCAGCAGATCTGTTCAATGGAACCACAAAGCTGATGTCTCCACCTCTTTTTCTCAGAAAACTCAAGGATAGGGTAAGCTCTAGTAACTGTACCCTGAGACATAAACTAGCTTTCAAATAGGGATAGGACTCAGTTATCCCCTTTAAAATGATGCCTGTCAACCTCACTTCATTCTTTCAGGATTCTCTGAACAGTAAGAACATTCCCTAAATAAAAGCATTCATTGTAATCATATGAGCTTTGAGCTCCACACAACCTTCTCTCCCCTTTCAAAATCACAAAAAATAGGGTGGCTCCTGTGGCTCAGCGAGTAGGGTGCCGGCCCCACATACCGAAGGTGGTGGGTTCAAGCCCGGTCTCGGCCGAACTGCAAAACGAAAAAATAGCCGGGCGCTGTGGCGGGCGCCTGTAGTCCCAGCTACTCGGGAGGCTGAGGTAGGAGAATCGCTTAAGCCCAAGAGCTGGAGGTTGCTATGAGCAGTGTGACGCCACGGCACTCTACCCAGGGCGATAAAGTGAGACTCTGTCTCTACAAAAAAAAAAAAAAAAAAAGGGATGATAGACTTCCAAGATGTTCATGAAACCAAAGATCTTGAAAAGCACTACAGGACTGGGAATCCAAGGCAGCCACCCTACCTTAGAACCTCAAAAGCCACACATATGGTACAGTTCCACTTACTACAAAATGGGAACCCTCCAACAGGCTATCCTGTTGAATGCATTTTACACTTACATAAAGGGCATCTATAGTACATGTTACTTTTGAGGGCTGCACAGCATTCCAAGTATGCACATATACCAACATTGATGAGCAAAAATTCTTAGAGTTTTTCTGAGACTGAATATCTCAGTTTTATATATTTTTAAAAGTTGTCTATTAGTGTTATTTGCTTTTGATTGATTTCTGTTCTTTTAACTATAAAAATCTTTATTTCAAAAATTTTATAATGGTATTTCCACTTTTTCTGCTTTACCTTTTAACCATACTTGGAATTATTTAAAATGAAAACATAAGGAAATATTTAGTTTTGAGTCATCAATTTTTCATTTTATCTCCTGTGGCTAGTTTCTAGCTTTCATCTGACACTTAGAAAGTTTTTCTCTACTGATGAAAATAAAATTATTTACTCATCTTTTATCCTTTTTTAAAGAAATCTTTATTTTTCCTCTTTACAAAAGTATGCATGCCAATCGTTTAGAAAACTAAACAGAAATAAATTAATTTAGGTATAACACAATATGTTTTCCGTTCCAAGAACAAGTCTTCTCTTTTCATTTATTCAAGTTCCTTTTGGTGGCCCTCAGTGGAGAGTTTTAATTTCCTCCATATAGGTCTGCTACAATCATTGTTTATTCCTAGAAAATATTTTCTGTGAGGAATGGGTATTTTCTTTCATTGTATTTTCCAGTCCTCACTGGTATAAAACTAACTTTGGATATTTCTTTTTATCTGTTCATCCTTTTCTGATTAAAAATTAAATTTAAAAACACTTGTTTCCATGTGAAGACTCCGCCATATTCACTTCCCTCTCAGGATTTCCCATCAGAGTAAATCTGATGATACTCAATCCATTCTGGCATTAACCTTCAGAGTTTTCTACACCTTTATTATTAGGACTTTCCTTCACTATGGACACTCTGATGCTGACTAAGTTGGAAACTAAACCTGAAGGCTTTTCCACACGCATTACACACATAGGGTTTCTTCCAGGTGTGGACTGTCTGATGTATAATACAGTCAGAACTAAAGCTGAAGCCTTTCCCACAATCCATACATCTGAAGGGTTTCTCTCCAGTATGGCTTCTCTGATGTCGATTTAAATGAGCATTAACATGGAAGGCTTTTCCACACTCTTTACACTGAAAGGGTTTCTCTCCAGTATGAATTCTCTGATGCACAATATAGTCAGAACTACAGCTGAATGCTTTCTCACATTCTGTACATTTGAAAGGTTTCTCCCCAGTGTGTACTCTCTGATGGGTAGTTAGTTTGGCATTGATACTAAAGGCTTTCCCACATTCCTTACATTGATAGGGCTTCTCCCCAGTATGGATTCGATGATGATCAAATAGGTTTCTTTTAGAAGTAAAGCATTTCCCACATTCATTACATTCAAAGGGTTTCTCCCCAGTGTGTATTCTCAGATGCTGAATTAGTTTTGCATTAACATTGAAGGCCTTTCCACACTCATTACACTCATATGGCTTCTCCCCAGTGTGAATTCTCAGATGCTGCCGAAGGTGAGAATTACACCTGAAGGCTTTCCCACATTCACTACATTTGTAGGGTTTCTCACCTGTGTGGATTCTCTGGTGCTGAATTAACTTTCCTTTCACACTAAAAGCTTTTCCACATTCAGTGCACTCATAGGGTTTCTCACCTGTGTGGATTCTCGTGTGCTGCATTAGTTTTGCATTAACATTGAAGGCCTTTCCACACTCTTTACACTGATAGGGCTTTTCTCCAGTATGGATGCTCTGATGCTGCCTAAGCTGGGAGCTGCACCTGAAGCCTTTTCCACACTCATTACATTCATAAGGTTTCTCTCCAGTATGGATTCTCTGATGTTGAATTAATTTTGCATTAACACTGAAAGCTTTTCCACAGTCATTACACTCATAAGGTTTCTCCCCAGTGTGGACTCTCTGATGTGTAATATATGCAGAACTACAGCTGAAACCATTTCCACATTCCTTGCACTGATAGGGCTTCTCTCCTGTATGAATTCTCTGGTGCCTACTTAGACTCCCATGAACACTGAAGGCCTTCCCACACACCTTACACTGATAGGGCTTCTCCCCACTGTGGATTGTCTGATGTGTGATATAATGGGAACTGTAGCTGAAGCTTTTCCCGCACTGCACGCATTTGAAGGGTTTCTCCCCACTGTGAAGTCTTTGACGCCAAATTAATTTTTCATTGATGTTGAAGGTTTTGCCATGCTCCGTACACTTATAAGGCTTCTCCTCAATGTGGGTTTCTTGATGCTGATTAAGTTGAGAGTCACACCTAAAGGTTTCCACTAATTCTTCACATTTGAAAGGTCTTTCCCCAGAATTAACTATTTCATGCTTAATAAGTTTTGTGTCAAAGCTGAAGGCTTTCTCCAGTTCTGTACACTCAGGGAGCTGCTCTCCAGTGGAAATGGTATGACACTGATACAAGTTCAGACTTTGACCAAAGAAAAACTCCTCCATGGGGCTTGTGTCATTTTTCACTGGTCCTTCAATGATGCTGCTCTCCTCTTTCTTTACATTTCCTGCTGAATGAATTTCCTGTTGTTTCTCTAGAATACAGACTTCTGAGTAATCGATTTCCTGGGAAAATTCCCTTTGAAGTTCAAATGATGTACAATCTTTTTCTTCACACAGTTCCTCCATCAAATTATTGTCAGTCTGGATATCAATATCTAGTATAAAAACAGAAAACATAAAATGTCATATAAGAACCATAGTTAGAAAAAAGAAAAAAATTGCACTATAAAGGATCATAATAATCAAGGAGCTCTTTAAAATCATGTTTCTGAGCAACCCATCATGCATCTTTAGCTAAAGATAGAAAACATTAATGTAGTCAGTGTGTGGGTTAATTGGGGTTGCTCAGAAACATCAAAGACTCCAGGACAACCTGCTGCCTATAGAATGAAACCCAGGCTCCTTTCATTAAAGATCTCACAATTATCACCTCCTCCACCCCTATTTATCAAGCACATTATACTGCAAATTCTCCATTTCCAAAACATACCTTCCTTCGTCAGGTATCATCTGGCAAAGTGATCAACTCAAAAACAGTGAAAACATGTAAGAAAAATGAAGATTCATTGAAAAAATGCAAGAGAACCTCATGGACCCCAAGTGCAGGAAATAAAAGTAAAGCCTCAGGGGAAAAGAGAAGTCACTGGCAGCTATCCGCTTGTGCCAATTAGAACCTTGGTGCTTAAAGTGTGGTCAGTAACCAGAAGCAACCTGGGACTGTATCAGAAATAAATACACACTTTTGGCCCTGTCCCAGACTCCCAGAGGAAGCCTTCCCAAGGGATTCATTTATATATTAACATTTAAGAAGCAATTGAAAGCACTTTTCCCCCTATAAGGGGGAAAAACAAGGTTGTGTTCTGACCTCCTGCTATAATGTACAGCTATCTCTCTACCAACAAAATAAGAATATTTAATTTTGCACACACTATAAGCTAAACACTTGATATGTATTATTTCATTTAATCCTCAACCTTCAAGACTAGTACTATTACCTCCTTTTATTATTATCCCACTTTCAGAAATGAGATCACTGAATCTTAGAAAATTGAAAGAATTAAGCTACTTTGAAGTCACACAAATAGCAAGTAGCACAGTTGGGATTGGACCTCAGGAAAGTCTAAAGACTATGCTTTCTACCCCTTGACCCACTTCTACTTTTATTTTCCCTTTTTTTTTTTTTCCGTTTTTGGCCGGGACTGGGTTTGAACCTGCCACCTCCAGCATATGGGGACGGCGCCCTACTCACTGAGCCACAGGTGCCACCCTTCATTTTCCTTTTTTGAGAGAAGGTCTCACTCTGTTGCCTGGGCAAGAGAGTGCAGTCGCATCATGATAGCTTATAGCAACCTCAAACTCCTAGGCTCAAGCTATCCATCCACCTCAGCTTCCCAAGAAGCTAGGGCTACAGGGTATGTACCACCATGCCTGGTTTATTTTTACCCCATTATGGGGTCTCACAATGCTGCCCAGGCTCACTTCTGCTTTTCTATGTGAGAAGATCGTTAATTCTATACCCTCTACATCAGGGGTCCTCAAACTATGGCCCGCAGGCCACATGCGTTGGTGTGAACTGTATTTGTTCCTGTTTTGTTTTTTCTTCAAAATAAGATATGTGCAATGTGCATAGGAATTTGTTCATAGTTTTTTTTTTTTTCTTTTTAAACTATAGTCCGGCCCTCCAACAGTCTGAGTGACAGTGAGTTGGCCTCCTGTCTAAAACGTTTGAAGACGCCTGCTCTACATTAAGTGGACAAAGCTTAGAAAATGGCAAGGGCCTCCAAAATTATTAATCCATTAATCTTGTCTGAAAAAGGCGGGATTCCAAAATTAAGATCACAAAGAGTTAGAATGAGGTATTTGGGGGACATAAATCTCTTCTTGGAATTACACCAGTAAACTGCAAAGATAGACAGAACTAACCTATCTTTATAAATCAACAAAACTTACCCAATTTTACTCTCTATGGCTGGCCAATAAATGTGATATGTTTACATGTTGCTTAAGTTGGCTTTCTTCCTAAAAAACTAACCTTTCCGACAGAATGGGCAGCATGTGCTCCCTTACCAGTCATGAAGCCCTGGGGGCTTGTTTCTGTTCCAGTGGCCAATGGTGATGGGCCCCCCAGCTCACCTACTCCCTCCAGTTGTGAGATCACAGCAGGTTTCAGAAGTGGAAATCCTGTTTGGGGGAAGTAAACAGGACAGACAGATAAATAATTTCCTACATATAAGTTCCCAAGCCTCTTCTCTTTTCATCTTAGCAATGGGGAGGGAAGGTAAGAACCCCAGGGGTCCCAAGCCTAAGGACCATGGGAAAAGGTTGGGGGCTTGGGAAGAGAAGTGTGGGAAAGTACAAGAGAGCTTGGGAAAGGCCCAGCCTGTGGGCCCAGGGACTCGTGCAGGACAAGCAAGGAGATTCTGCACAAAGGAATACCATTTTTTGATGTTAGCCTGAAATATTTAGAGTCCACTAAGATCCTTTAAAGATTCAAGTTACAGGTGAGGTGATGGGGGGATCTGAAGTGCTACTATGGAACAGGAAGTTACTGTATTCTATACTGTGTCCAAAACATAGCTTCTACAAAGTGGATCAAAAGTGCACACTAGTTCCAGCAAAGTCCCTTATAGGCCTACATAGAGTGTGGGGTTTGCCTTTTCCAGCAACCCCAAGTCTATTAGAACAGCCTTGGGGTTCCCACTCAGTAAAGGATTACCAGAGACCCCACCTGCAACCTGTAAGGAAGAAGGAAGCCAGAAACCCCAAGTGGCAGAGTCTGGGTCCCAGGGGGAAACAGGCCTTACCCAAGGAGGCCACATTGCCATAATTCTCCAGCATCACATCCCTGTACAGGGCCCTCTGTGCAGCAGACAGACCATCCCATTCTGTCTGGGTGAAGTACACAGCCACATCTTCAAAGGTCACCAACTTCTGAAACAACAGGTTCCTGCTACCCTAGGGCCAATTTTATGGCTCAGGCCATAAAAGTGAGGGTCAGAGGACAGTATAAGGACTTGGGAGTGAGCTTGTGAGAGCACAAAACTAGTAACAAGGGAAATATTTGAGAAAAAGCAACAGGAAAGCAAACCACAAGATAGCTGACTTCTCCTACAGCAGAGAAACCTCATGCCATTTTCATACTTATAAAAGTGTAAGAGATAATGTAACCTGGGCTGAAAGAAAAAAACTTTTCGATAAGCAAATTCGTCCAAAGCAACCAACTCAACTCTGCTCTTTTAGACAGGTCACTCCCTCATTAGTAGATTCAGGACCCACCCACTAACAGTTCCCAGGTTGTGTCATCCCCCGGAGATCCTGGCTCCCTTGTGCCTGACCTCAGCTCCATTCTACTCCCCATACCTTGCCCTCATCCTCACATCTTAAGCTACCTGCTAAGACAGTCATGGTTTCCATCTCATCCAGCCCCCATCTGCCTCTGTTTGATTACCTCCACTAGACTGGGGAGGGTGGGGGAGAAGGTCTCCCAAAAACCCAGCATTTTCTAACCTCTCTCATTTAAGCCTCATCCTTTCCAACCATTCCCAAGATTCACTCTTTCTCTATGAAGGCTTGGGAAAGAAGGGAGACCAGGCTTCCCAATGACTAACCACCCTGCCACCCTTTCAGCTTCTCTTCTTTATTCCACTAAGCTACGTGGTCACTAAGCTACAAACTCTGCCACTCAGCACTGATGCTGGATATCATTCCCAGACCCAAACCTCCCACCTGGGCAGCCGTGGCCTCTGACTGGTTCTCTGCCCACTTCAGCCTTCCATGAAAACTCTGAAGACTCACTGGCCATGATTTGCCTGTCAACTCTTCTCTGCCAGGACTTATCTTCCTTAATGCTACTGACATCCACCAATCAACAGTTCTGGTCCCATCTTAGTCTAGGTGTTTCTGTGAATCCTCTTTTTGTGACCTTGGAAAGACCAAGTAACTTCTCTGCAGAAAATTAAAGGCTTCATCTGCCACTACCTTTCCCCAATAAGTTGGCACTTCCTCCTGAACCTACACCTCAGCTGGTGTCAGCACCACCCCCACAGGAAACCGAAGTTAGACAATCCCATTCTTGTCTCCCTTCATCTTTTATTTCCAGCCTTAATCCTTAATTCTGTTCTTAATGTTTTTGTGTCGTAAGCATTACTTGAGTTGGATCCCTCCTCTTTAACTACTATCTTTGATGAAGCCTACCCCACCTGGACCAATGCGATTCTTCCTGAAGTGGTCACCTTGCTTTTGAATCTTCCCTAAAAATTTTTCCAGACACATCACAAATCTGACCACGTTAATATCACTAGTTCCACAGTTGTCTGACGGCTGAGCAGTTATGAATCTCACAATAACTTTGTGACCTTGGGCAGGTTACTCTACTCCTCTTTGCTTCATTTCTTTTCAGCAGAAAGAGATAACACACCACCTATCACAGAGGGCGCCTGTCAGGACTGAACAATCATGCAAAGGGGCCTCAAAAGATGTTACTGGTATTACTGTGACTATGATTATTCCCAACCTGTAGTCCATGGAGGTCCATGGATGAGCTTCAGGGGGTCCATGAAGTCCCTGAAAGTGTATGGAGAATTTGGTTTGTAGGTTTACTTTTCTAGAGGAGAAGGTGGAGAGCTCTTATCAGAGACCTAAAGACTAAGCCACTGCATCCCAAGCCCTAAAAGCCTCACAAAGACAATGAAGACACTGTTCCGCAGGGTTCCTTGTCCATCCCTTTCCTTGATTCCACACCCCATTATCTTCCCCCACCCCTGAATTCAAGGCACAGCCATTCCTCTCTTTGACCTGGTCTTGCTACTCCTCTCCCTACACCCCACCGCCACCACCCAGGCTCCAGTCCTCTGCAACTCTCCTTCATTAGCATCGTGCACACAGCATCCTACACAGGCAGGTTCCATGTCCCCACCACCCTAGAGCCCTGTGCGGGGATGCACCTGCACAGAGTTGTGCAGAAGACCACTCTGTGCCTCTGGACTTACTCTCCTGCTGCCTCCTACTCGGCACCATCCTGGTCTATGCCACCGTCCCTCCACACCACCTCCTCCCACAAGTTCTAGTCAAGCAGGCAGATGCAGCTTTCATCCCAAGGATCACCAACTCCTTCTCATGTCTCCTCAATTTGAAAGTGCCCAGAAGAAGAGCTGAAGGACCCACAGCTAACCTGGGGCCAGGCTGTCAGGAGCATGGCTGCATCACCTGGTCTCCCATTCAGAGCAGGACTGGAGCTGAGGAGAAATGCAGAAAGAGGCAAGTGTGAGGCAAGTTACCCCATCAGGAGCAACACACCCCTCAGAGAAGATGCCAAACACGGTAGCCTGCATCCAAGCAGGAGTGTGATCAGGAGTGGGAACAGGAAGAAGGTGATGATCTGTTCACTGGCTTGGTGCCTATGACCCTGACACAGCCAAGAACACTACCTAAGGTTTTACAATTCTGACATGTACCATACATTCAAAAAGAGTGTATACAAGATGTGTGCACAGCCTAAGAGATGATAAAATAATGACACAGGACACATATATTTTAGGAAAATGTAAAATTTCAAGACTGATGTTAGTAGCAGTAAAAATCAGAAAATAACCAGTCCACTGCAGCTCAATTCACAATCATCAAGACATGGAAACAACCCAAGTGCCTGTCAACCCATGAAGGATTAATAAGCTGTGGCATATGTATACAATGGAGTACTATTCAGCCATATGAAAAGATGAAGGCTTTACAGCTTTTGTGTTTACCTGGATGGAGTTGAAATGAAATACATTCTTCTTAGCAAAGTATCTCAAGAATGGGAAAAAAAGTATCCAGTGTACTCAATACTAATATAAAACCAATATATAAACAATGACACATTCATACCAAAGGAGAAAAAAAAGTACAGTCTAGCAAGAGGGAGAGGAGAGGGGGAAGAGGGAGGGAGGAGGAGGAAGGGTGATTGACGGAACCTCTCCTATGTGCACAATGCGAGGGTGTTCAGCACACCCCCTGGGTGAAGGACTCAACTACAACTTGAACCTTACCTTAGATATGAAAACAATGTAACCTAAACATTTATAACCCTCACATTAATATGAAATTAAAAAATGAAAAAAATATAACCAGTACATGTGTTTTTGAAAAAAGAACAAGAAGTTCCAAGAATGCTATTAGGGTCCCCTTTCTTAGGGGCTGGCAGAAGTCTAAGCCTTGGCTTATTTGCTATGTAAAGACTGGAAAGTATGAGGAGGCAGCCTAGTACCTCACTTCCAGTTCAGATCCTCAAGGTAAGCCTAAGCCACGCAGAGGCTGACCTACCTAGATGCCTAAAGAGGCATTAGACTTCTTGGGGACATCCAGGGCTCTGAAAGAATGGGGCAACTGCTCCCTTCTCCAGGCCCTGCTTTCCTGGGGTCTGACTTCCCCCTCCCGTGTGCTGGGGCTGCGGCCCAGTCAGCCTAGATTCTCTTGCAGGATCATTGAGACTGATGCTTGTTTAGAGAACAAGAAATGAGTCAAAGATCTTGGTAATAGCCTGTCTCTTGAACTGAATCATTGTTTGTTTTATTATCCTCTAGACCAGTGGTTCTCAACCTTCCTAATGCCCCAATGTATTTTCATTGTTAAAAAGGGGTCACAACTCACAGGTTGAGAACCACTGCTTTAGACACACTGTAATTAACCTAGCCAAAGTGAAAATGAAAGAGAAAGATTTGTAAGCAGCCAGGCATAAGCAGCAGCTGACTTCTTAGCAAAAACTTTACAAGCCAGAGAGTGGGCTCCTACCATCTATCTTCTTTTTTTTTTTTTTTGAGACAGAGCCTCAATCTGTCACCCTGGATAGAGTGCTGTGGCATCACAGCTCACAGCAACCTTCAATTCCTGGGCTCAAGCAAGTTTCCTGCCTCCGCCTCCCAAGTAGCTGGGACTACAGGCGTCCGTCACAACGCCGGGCCAATTTTTGGTTACAGCTGTTATTGTTGTTTGGCGGGCTGAGCTGGATTCAAACCCGCCAGCTCAGGTGTACGTCGCTGGAGTCTTAGCCTCTTGAGCCACAGGCACCGAGCCCATCTATCTTCTTAAACAAAACAACTTCCAGCCTAGGATTCTGTATCCTGTGAAACTAAGTTTCATATTTGATGGAGAAATCAAATCTTTGACAAGCAATCATTGAGAAAATGTGTGACTACAAGACCTACTCTGCAGGAAGTACTCAGACCTGTTCAAAACACAGACCAACACAATGGACTCCCAGTGAAATAAACACACCTGGAAACCAAAGGACAAAGCCTAGCTACCACAATGGTCCATGTGAAATCAGAACTAAATGAAATTGAGAACAAATGAACCATTCAGAAGATTAATAAAACAAGGCAACAAAGTTTACACAACTAACTCCACCCTACCTTTCAATTCTCTCAATAAAGCAAACAGCTTGAATTATCCACTGAAGAGACACATGTTGGCTGACTGGATTAAAAAATATGAGCCATGTGGCTCAAGGGGCTAAGGCACCAGCCACTTACACCTGAGCTGGCCGGTTTGAATCCAGCCCGGACTCGCCAAACAACAATGACAGCTGCCACCAAAAAATGGCCAGGCATGTGGCGGGCGCCTGGAGTCCCAGATACTTGGGGAGGCAGGGGCAGGAGACTCACTTCAGGAATTGGAGGTTGCTGTGAGCTGTGATGCCACAACACTCTACCCAGGGTGACAGCTTGAGGCTCTGTCTCAAAAAGAACAAAAACAAAAACAAAAAATATGAGCCAAGTATATGCCATCTCCAGGAAACACATTTAAGGCAAGACTCTGGGTGAAAGGCTAGAAAATATATTTTGTGTAAATGGAAACCAAAAGAAAGCAGAAGTTGAAATTATTGTTGTAGATATAATTGACTTTAAAGCAACAAAAGACAAGATGACCACTATATACTAGTCAACAGAACAACCTAGTAAGAAGATATTTTAATCCTAAATATTTATGCACCCAACTTAAATCTTCCCAGACTTACAAAGCAAACTCACTTGGTCTGAACAAAATGATAAACACCACCACCTACTAGCTAAGGACTTCAACACCCCACTGACAGAAGTGAACAGATCCTCCAAGCAGAAACTAAGCAGAGAAACAATGGACTTAAATATGACTCTAAAACAAATGGGCTTAACAGACATATACAGAACATTTCATCCCAGTACTACTGAATGTACATTCTCATCAGCTCATGGATCACTCTCTGAAATCAAACATATCCTAGGTCACAAATCAAACATCCACAAATTAAAAAAAAAAGAAATTATACCTTGTATCTGTATAGACCACAATGAAATTAAATCAGAACTCAATTCCAACAGAAACACTCATCCTCATACAAAGTCATACAAACTAAACAACCTATTGCTAAACAATAACTGTGTCAAGGAGGAGATAAAAAAAGAAATCATTGTATTCCTTGAAAAAAATGACAATGAGGCTACAAACTCGTCGTCCCCTATCCCAAGGCCAACCTTCTATTTTTAAAATATCAAGAAGGGAGGAATGT